>RJWJ010046077.1:0-11496 GCA_004363605.1 Indri indri | reverse complement strand
GTGTTCCTCACGGTTCCGCAGAGTAGGATCTCAAGCCACCTGTGGTTCTTTCACTCTCTGAAGTTCTGCACTAGAATATTCCATGGCTGAAATTCTGAGCATGGAGCAGTCACCAAGCCTTCTTGGTAAGAGGGCTCAAATGTAGCTCCTCAGCCATAGGTCCAAGAAGGATGCTAGGATTCAGTCAGTTTAACCGGCACAGAGAAAATGTGCCTAACGCTTCTGCTCTAAAGGAGGAAGATGAGAAATGAAACACCCTCGAGAATCCACATTCTCCCGGGGAAGACAGATCCTGTACCTTCATAAAACAATGAGTGTCCAATGCAAATGGGAACCTAGTCACCTGCTGAGGAGACTGCTCTTGGGGGGGACCTGTTATAATTTCTGTGCATGAGTAAGACACAGTCCTTAACTTTACCCATAATGCAGCAAAATTAAGCTGGAACAATCACACACACACACACACACGGCACTTCAGAGAGATTTTCAACACTCTGGGCTAATGCTACCAAGAAAAGAGTAAGGCTTCATCTGTTCTGAAAAACTGTTAGCTGCCTTTTGAAAAGGAGAGTTGAGCATTTACTTTATCACTGAATTGGCAGAAATTATTAACTCTGAGCCAGCTGCTACAGAACTTCAAATAGGTACTCCAGAGGTTAAAAAACTTAGAGCAAAGAAACAACTTTCCTCTTAAAAACTCCTTTGTCAAGAAGATGGTCAGTAAACATTACTTTGTCACTTCCCTAACTTTGTAGATACTTGTAGATTTTAGGTCAGCTGCCTGACACTGATTTTTCAAGCAATAGCTAGGTTTGTTAACCATAATTGCATGCCCATAAAGGTAAGCATTACGTGACACAATTCTCTGTTGCTTCTCTCAGAAGAGGTTTAATTTTAGTGTTGGCTCTTCAACACTGTCCCCATTTTTTTTTCCACGAGCATCTTAAATATGTGTCAACTAACTATCCAGTAGTGGAGTTCATAATTGGACAAGACAGAGAAGAGAGAGTTGTGAGCCAGTAATGCCTGTGCTGGAGCCACCTCGCTCTCACCTGAGCCCAGATCAATCCGAGAGAAAGTACAGATGCACGGACATGCTCAGCTGTCACGCCACCTCCGCTGGCAACCTTGTCCACCGAAGCTCTGAGTTTCTATACAGTGTTCACTCAAAGCCACGCTCCTGTCGAATGGCTCTTAACAATACTCAAGGACAGTCACTGACACTGGCAGCATTTAAAGAAGGCACTTTCCTTATCACTCAAAGAGACAATTTCCCAATTCCATCCACCACACATTAGAAGAAGTCTACCCACATCCATCACTGGAGTTCTCCCAAATTAGCCGTATGAAACGTGAATTCCAGGCCATGTGACCTAACTATGGGCCTACGTAATATTTTTGCACACGCTAAAATATTGGAAACTAAGGTTTGTTCCCTCCTCTTCTCTCTTCTACACCAAGGAACCCTTTAGATTAATTTAAAACCCCTGAAGGCAGTGCCCCACCTAATCTACAGCATCCTGATTGCCTGTCAAAGTGCCTTCTGATCCTAAACCTCTCCTAGGTGGCATTAAGGATCAGTGCTAATATCTCAGCAACTTCTCAGATTCTTCTGAAGGGAAGTGAATGCGTGGAATTCAAGAAATTGCACTCTGGCTCCACAAAAGATGCAAAAGTCACCAAGTCTATTTTTTCATGTCACTTCTTTTATCCTCTAATATTTCAGTCTTAGAATTGCAGTGGCACCACTTGCTGCAAAAAGGACATTCTAGAAGGTTTTATATAGCCTGTGGCTACTCCACCCTCCAAATCACAACAAAAATGTATATAATGTTTGTTACGGACAATTACCATCAACTCAATTTTAATGGGAACTTAAGACCAGGGGTAAGATAATAACATATGTTAAAACAATCAGTGCCTTAAAAAGATCACAACCCCTCAATCTCTGCCAACATTGTAGAAACCAATGTGAATTATCCAAAAATATCAGAGTTAAGCACACTAAGAGTAATTAGCCAAGCTCACGTTAAAGAAAAGCAAAAGCTCCTACTGTGAGAGAAACCTGAGTTACCTGGCCAAGCCCAAGACGACTTTTTCTTCCATCCACAGCATATTAAAAAGCTATCTCTCAATGGCCACTTCCTGGTCTCCCTGCAAATACCGGGCTCACTTCATACTGGATGCCACCGTACCTTCCTATTGCTCTGCTCCTACCACGGGGAAAAATGACCCCTAGTGCCAACAAATCCTTGGAGAAAATGTGAGAACGAATCAGTCTTCCCCTACACACACACACACACACACACACACACACCCTGGAGAAGGAGGGGGAGATCCCTCTGCAAACGGTAGCCTCAGCAAAGGAGCACCTGAGAAAGCAACACCCTGGAGTTAACCCTGACAGCCTAGGTCACGAACCACCAGGCTGAGACCCCCAGGCAAGGAAAAGGGACAACCAAAGAAGGGCTCTTGGGTGAAAGAGAGAAAAAACAATCATCTCTAATTCTCTACTCAAAAAATGGGCTCTAGCTCGGTCAGAGGCACTTAGGCCCAGAAAGGCGACAGGAAGGATCCCACCCTCCCCAAGATCATCCTTCGCCGACAGCAAGCTCGAGAGGGATTCGGCAAAGGCATGTCCAGTCACAGAACGGAGGGGCACTCACCACGCACCTTGGGCACGCAGCTAGGGGCAAAACAGGCTGAGGCTTCTCTCGGAAGCCAGGAAGGTGCTTCCAGCCAGAAGAAGAGAGAAGGAGGACTTCCCTGACCACCCAGAAGACCGACACACGGGAGACACAGGTTCCCCGAGTCATACCCTGGACACCAGTTGCTTCACAGCCTTTCTCCCTCCCCTCCCCCAGCCGGGAGGGCTTCCCGGGGGGTCTCGGTTCCCGGGGGGCCGGTGAGGCAGGTAAGCTCCGTTCAAAGCAGCGAAGGCCGTAGAGCTGGAGCAGAAGGGGGTGAAAGGCTCTGGCCTAAGCCCCTGTCTACTCCCTCCGCCCAGGCCGCACAGAAGCCTCGGCCTCACGTACCGAGCGCTGCCGGGCTGCCCGACCTGACCTCGGCCCGGGACCAGGGGGCGAGAGGCAGAGATGGCAGCGGCCCTCGGGGAAAGGTGGGCGCCAGAGGGGTCCCCCAAAGCCCTGATGACGAGGGGCACGGGGTAAGGAGAGAGTCCCGGGCCCACGCGGCCTCCGTCCCGTCTTGCGCGGCGGGTACTTACGTTACTCTGGGGGTCGATGGCCTGCAGCAGCCGGTCCCTGATCTGCTGCGGAGACGCCGGAGCCGCTGTCATTGCCTGGGCGAGGCGGGGGGGAGCGGCCGGGCCAGCGGGCGGGCGGGCTGAGGCGGGGGACGGGGGTCACTCACTCTCCGGCCTCCGGGAACGGAGCCGCATGTTCCCCGCGGCGCCGGGGGAACTGGGGGCGCGCGGGGTGGCGGAGAGGGGAGCCGGGGCCGGGTCTCGGGCCCGGGCCGCCGCCGCCACCGAAGGAGGAGGAGCCGCCGGAGCCGCAGCCACCGCTGCCGCCGCCGCCTCGAGAACCAAACTCCAGTGAGCTGCCCCCGCGCGGAGCACCCTGGGTAACCCGCGCCGCACGCAGCGTCGCCGCCACGCTGAGGAGGTTGGGAGATGGGGCGGGCGAAGACTCCAGGCCTGGGCGGGGCTGCACGCGTGCCACGCCCCACGCCTCTGCGCCTGCGCGCGCAGGCGCGTTCGTCCCGTCGCGCTGTCCTGCCCCTCCGCCTGGCCGAGGTAGCCGTTGGGAGGCGGTTGGGCGGAGCAACGGCCGCTGCCTGGAGACCCCGCCCCCGCCCGGATCGGGGGGCGGGGCCTTCCGTCCGAAACGCGCGCGCGCGCCGAATCCTCGAACCCGGGCGCTCACGGCGGCCGCCAGGGTGGGAGAGTCTGTTCTCGCGAGGTGGAGCCTGCCGCGCGCGTGACGGAGGGGCCGGGAGTCGTGGGCAGAGGAGTTGCGAAGCATTTCGCTGGGGGCGAGAAAACCAGACGTCCACGTTGTGATTCCGCGCGGGGAAGGGTCGGAGGAGGAGCTTGGTGTGCAGCCCCCGCCCCTCCGGAGGGTGTGGGCGCGGGGCGGGGGTCTCCATAGCCACGCGCGTACCCGACCGCGGGAACAGGGGCCGCCGCCCCAGCTGGGAAAGCCGAAGAGTCCGAGGTTGCAAACCGGGGTCCACGCCGCGGCTTCTCAACCTGGGCACCTGGGATTAGGGCGGTGTCGCGCAGCATCCGTGGCCTCTCCCCGCCCCCAGCCTCGGCTCCAGTCATTGCCGGCGTCTCCCGGGGGACGACTGTGCCCCACGTGAGAACTCCTGGTTTAAAAGAACCTTCCACCTTGCATCGCGTGGTGGCGACGCTGTAAAACCGAAACCCTCATTCTCTGAAGCAAACATTTCTACAAAGGCGGAAACCGAGGCCCAAGGTTACCCAAAGTTCTAGGTCAAACCCAGAACTGCTGATGTCAAGTTGAAGGGCTCCCCTCCTCCCTCCACCTTACTTACTGCCTGTGTAATTGCTGTCTCCCTGCTCTCTGGGAGCTCTGTTAGAAATGCTGTTATGAGAAGGGGCGGAAAGGCAGGCTCAGTGATGATTAGCAGCGGCCTCGAGAGAAATAACTTTTTTTTCTTTGTTGTTACAGGAAGACCTAGATTTAAAACAGGAGGAAGACGAGTGATGAGAACCACATGTGCGCCTTGGATCTGGGCGACACCTGTTAGTATTACATTTGTGCTTCTGGGAAGCGTTTTTATTTGCAGAAACCGCTGCTGCTTCTGCACGTGGCTGTGGTTGCTTGCTGCTGCACACGTGAGAAGTTTTAATCACACGTGCAGGAGAAAATAAACATAGGCAAAATACTTCTAATTTACTCTCTCTCCTAGAATGTGGTGCTTTGCGTACATGGTCCAAGTTGGAAACTGGCCCATTTGGAGATAATTTTTATCTCACTTCAGATAAGTAAAACAAACAAGCCCTTCCCCAGGCATATTCTGGTTCTACCTGTCAAATTCTAACTCAGCTGTACAATTTTTTTAAAATCAAGGATTACATAGAAAAAGGCAATTTATTTTGCACAGATCAAGTTATTTTAAGAAAAATTTCGGAAGTACTCAACTTACCTGTTTTTCTTAAACTAAGAAGCATTAGCGTGACTGAGTTCCCCAAGGGCACTGGCAGGTTTTGGTTTTCCCCAGTAGATAGGAAAGTACTTGTTAATATTTATGGAATGAGTGAGTGAATGTTTCATCAAATACTTTTTAGATGTGTACACACACCCAGACATATGTATGCATTTACGTTTCCACAGATCTGGTACACTGTGGGCCTCAACGCATAGTTCTTGAGTGAATGAAATATAAAATGTAACAAATGCTGTATGCACAGGTGGATACACATACACATAGATACATATTATAGTTTTATTCCACATTTACTATATATAAAAGGGAGCTTGTAAGGATAAAGATCAAATCAGATAGCCTCTGAACAGTAGTCTGGAAATGTTAGCAGCTTCTCTTAGGTCCAGGGTGGATACTGCAGTTCACTTTGAGAAGAAGATATACTTGAAATGGTTCCTGTCGAGTTAAGCAAAGGTGGGCTGTGAGGCAAATCCTCTTGTATCAGGTACAGAGAGCAACAGCCCCACTGTCCTGAGAGGACAAGATCTTTTCTGCTTGGGACGCCCTTGATAAAGCAGCCTCAACTCTTAGCCTGGGTCTCCCAGAGGAAGGGGCTCTGAGTCCATGACTTGCACTTGCCATGGGAAGAGCCAGGGAAGTTAGTTTCAGGAGGCCAGGTGGAGAGCATCTTCAGCCAAGCTTGACAGTGAAGGAGTGGGATCTTGACTAAATGCTGTGGCCCAAGCAGGAACCAGGATATGCAAGAGCATTTTAGAGGAAGCTGTGAGGGAGCAGGCTGGTTCCAACTGTACAGGCCCGGTCTTCAACAGCGACACCACATGGTGGCAAGGAGCAACAGCAGGAACGTGCTCACCAGACTTAGAAGCAAGCAAACCCCTGGGAAACAGGCCATTTAAAGGAGAGAAAGTTACTGAACCTACCCTAATAAGGGATGTAGGAGCTCCAATGATTAGTAAGAAAAAAAAAATGTGACAGAATCAACTACCACACTTTGATCCTTATGTTTGCTCTGAGTTTAACAGTTTGGTGGAAATTTTTTTAAAAACAACCCTTTCTCATGTATTAATTCATTGAACCGTATCAATAATCTCAAAAGTACCCAGAGATGGATTTCAGAGTTCAGCTTGGCTTTGCAGTAAGTGAAACCAATTTTAATTGGTTTTGACTAGCCCTGAAACATAAACTCCTTTTTTAGGAACAGATTCAAAGGCAAAAGAACTTAATTTTTATCATGTCTTCAAGTAGGGGGATACAAAAAGATGCACAAAGCCTGCTCCTGCACTGCAACTGAGACTATTTCAATACCTTCATACCCTCTGACCCAGTGTTTCACAACTTCTAGAAATGCAGCCGAAAGAAGTAATCGGATGCGGATAAATGTGTATGTACGAGGAAGTTCACTGCAGCATTGTTTGTAAGAGCGAAAGATTGGAAGCAACCTGAGTGCCCTGTAATAGAGCCATATGTCAGTACTCCATATGGGAAGGTTTTGGACTGCAAGGGGCCACAGGGAGCCCTCTGGGTTCTACAACATTCTGTACTTCAGCCTGAGTGGTGGTCCCACTGGTGTATGTACATGCAGAAATTCACCAAGCTGTACACTGCTGTAAATTAAAGCGCAAAAGTAAATAAATAAAACATGTATGCATGTGTATCGGGTAGCCATTAAAAACCAGTATTGAATAACATGGAGAAATGCTCCCAATAAATGATAAAAATGCAGCATGTAAACTATATACATTATGATCTTAATTTTAGTTTTATTAAAATATATATACGTACACATATGATGCATAGAAAAAATACTGAACAGAAAGAAACCAAAATATTTACAGTAGTTATCCTGACGCATAGAATGACAGGTGGAGTTTACTTTCTTATACTTTTTCCTAGAATAGCTCCACATTTCCTAGAACTAATATATATTATCTCCTAGTCATCTTGTCAAGTGCTGGGGTTGTTCTGATCCCTGGGAGCCTCCACGGCTTGCACCATCTGACTCTGGTGCGGCTAATCTAAAGCCAGTGCTGTAATCTCCAAAATCCTGATGATGGATTTTCTATCAGGCTAATAGATGCAGCTCTTAGTCTCAAGGAGTTTGTGTTTTCCTTACTGCCCCAGTTTTGTATCATTATTCTTAGCAATTAATAGAGTACCTACTAAGTGTCAGGGCCCGTGCTGAGGGCTTCACATGAGGACCTCATAAACCCCCTTTATGGGGTTTCAGATCCTTGTGTCATCCCTCCCTTGATGTTGGGCTGGGCCTGCAACTCACTTTGGCCAAAAGAATGCAGTGGAAGCCACACTCTGCCCAGTCCGGGCTAAGGCTTTAAGAAGGCCTGGGAGCTACCACACGACCCGGCAATTCCACTCCTAGGGATCTCCCCAAGAAAACTGACGACACGCAGTCACACGAAGACTTGTACGTGTAAACGCCCACAGCGGCATCACTCATCACAGCCACAAAGTGCGAACACCCCAAACGCCCATCAGCTGGCGAACGGATAAATGTGGCACATCCACACAATGGAACGGTACTCAGCCGTAAAAAACATGAAGCACTGACACCTGCTACGACATGGATGAACCCTGGAAACATGACGCTGAGTGCAAGAGACCAGACACCAAAGGCCACACAGTTGAGTCCACTGATAGGAAATGTCCAGAACAGGGGAATCAACAAAGATGGAAAGCAGATTAGTGGCTGCCAGGGGTTGGGAGAGGGGGAATGGGGAGTGACTGCTAACGGGGACGGGGTTTCCTTGGGGTGACAAAAATGTTCTGGAATTAGATTGTGGAGATGGTTGCACATCTCTGTAAATATACCAAAACCAAGGGAATCATACATTTTAAATAGGTGAACTATATGTGAATTCTATAACTCAATAAAGCTGTTAAAATAATTTTTTTTTTTTTTTTAAAGGAGCAGAAGGAGGCTGGCTGGCAGCTTCTGCCTTTGTAGTCCTGGGAGCACTGAGCTGCCTTGTCAGAACCTGGTGACCGTGGTGCTAGAGGGCTGCGTGGCAGAGGGGAGAGGCCCTGGGAGGAGAGCGAGGAGCCCAGCGACAGTTAGGGCCGATCCTTGTTTGCTGGTCCACCCTGGCTGAAGTGCCAGGCATGTGAGTGGAGAGGGCCCCTTGGATTCCAGCCCCAGTGGACACCTCGCGGATCAGAGATATCCCTGCTGTGTCCTGCCCACAGAGCTGTTACTGCATTATAGTTGTTCTAAGCCACTAGGTATTGGAGTAATTTGTTACGCTGCACTAGGTAACCGAGACACAGTTACTGTTAGAATCCTCAGGTGACACGTGTGGAAGGGCCTGAAGTTGAGGAGTCAGGAGACCAGCCCAGGTCACTCAGCTCCCGAATGGTACAGCTGGGATTCCAAAGCGTGCTCTCCCGCCTTCACCCTACTTAAGTCCTGCGCCCCTCCCACCGGGTGTTTGCCTTTGCTTTTGTTTATTTATAATTTTTTTTTTTTAGAGAAGAGGTCTTGCTATGTTGCTCAGGCTGGTCTCAAACTCCAAGGCTCGAGTGACCCTCCTGCATTGGCCTCCCAAGGGGCTGGAACCACACATGTGAGCCACCACACTTGGCTCATGTTTGCCTTCAGCCGTGTCTCATGGGTTCCTCTCCTTCCCTGAACCTGTTCCCTGCCCAAACCTTGCCTCTGACTGTCCTCCCTGCCACCTGTGGCAGCCGTGCTTCCAGGCAGCTCTTTCTGACATGGGGTTTGGATCATTTTGCTCCACAGCTCCAAAAACTCAGTGGTCTTCTACTTCCTCTCGCCTAAACCCTTGGCCTTGTGAGGTCTCCCGGTCACGTGCCAGGAGTCCAGCATACACACACACTGACACATGCCCTATGCGCACGCCACCCGGGTGCCTGGCCAGCCTCCTTCCTCACTACCTGCAAATGGATTTTCTCCTTGTACTCCTGTCCCACTGGGGCACCTAACCATCCAGCCAGGCAACGTGGTCCTTGCTCCTTAGAGGAGTGACCTGGCCAAAGTCATGTGGCTGGATTTGGGGCAGGATGATGAGTCTGGCTTAGAGCTCAGGGTACCCAGACTTTGAACCAAATCAGGGACAAGCCATTTCCCCAAAAACCAGACAGGAGAGAAGGACCAAGGAGTGGATGTCAAAAACCAACGGGAAGGCCGTAAGGTCGGAGCACACAGAAGCCACAACAGGAGACCCCACACCAGCCAACGCAACTTCTCAGAAACAAAGGTGAGGAGTTGTACCCCAACACAGAAGGCCACGCCGAGAGAGGGACTATGATATGATATACTCCAAAGAGCACCTCCAACAAACACACTGCAGGCTACACAGAGAAAGGAGGGAATAGCAAGTCCCAGCCAGTACAAGTTAAGCATCCCAAATCCAAAAATCCAAAATCTGAAATGCTCAGAAATCTGAAACTTTTTGAGTGCCGATGTGATGCTTAAAGGAAACGCTTGATGGAGCACTTCAGGTTTCAGGATTTGGGATATTCACTGCGTAAGTATAATGCAAATACTCCAAAATCCAAAAAAGTCTGTAATCTGAAACACTGGTCCTGAGTATTTCGGATAAGGGAGACTCAACCTGTACCTGGTCCCATGCTGCCTTGTCACAGAGGAAGAAACTGATGTCCAAAAAAGAGGAACGAAGTCCCCCAAACCGCTTGGCCAGTCCGAGACAGCGCACGGTTTCACCGTACATGGTCATAATCCCCTCTCTGCAATTCCCAACTCTACAGAGCTCTAAGAGCTCCAAAGTCTTTTTCTTAAGTTTGTGGCAAACCCAACTGGTAGCAATGCTTGTCCCGAGGCTGTCTGCAGTCTTCGCTTGTCCACAAATATTTATGGTCTGCCCCTGTGTTGGGCAGAGAAATTGCTCCTGCCCTCCTAAGACGTCTCCATCCTAATACCCGGAACCTGTAAATATGCCATGGCAAGGGAGAATTCGGGTTGCAGATGGAATAAAGGTTGCTCATCAATGGACTTTAAGGTAGCAGATCATCCTGGTGGACCTAATGTAATCACAAGGGTTCTTAAATGGAGAAGAAAGAGGTAGAAGAGTCAGAATTAGAGAGAGGACATCATGAAAGACTCTAGAGGCCACTGCTGGCTTGGAAGATGGAGGAAGGCTGTGAACCAAGGATCGGGCAGTGTCTAGAAGCTGCAGAAAGAAAGGAAACATTGTCCCCTGGAGCCTCCAGAAGGAACTGGCTCTGCCAACACCTTGACGTTAGCCCAGGGAGACCCATTTTGGACCTCTGACCTCTAGAACTGCGAGAGAGTAAATCTGTGTTGTTTGAAGCCATGAAGGCTGTGATCATTTGTTATAGCAGCGAGAAGAAACAATTACGGGTCCTTTAAAGAAAAACTAACCACCCTCTCCTTTAGATGCGGTGCTGCCTAATTAGAACTTTCTGCAATGAAGCGCAGTTACTGTGACTGAGCAGTTGGATTTTCGAGCTTTAGTTAACTAAGACAGAGACTGAAATAGGCACATGTGGCTAGTGGACTGGTCAGCACAGGCCCCTGCTACTCAAAGTGTGGTCCGGGGACCAGCAGTATTGGCATTACCAGGGAGCTCCTTAGAATCGCTGGCTTTCGGCCTGCATGCCCTTGACCTGTTAGGCATCATCCACATTTCACCAAGACTCTCCAGGGGATTCACGGGATGTTAAAATCTGAGAGCCCAGGGTGGAGGCCAGCACCCATTCATACACAAATACTCTCCTCTGGAGCGTTAGGAGACAAAGTCCCTTCATGGAACTTCTCAGGGTACTTTCTAGACCACACCAGTTCATTGGGTTTTTTTAATGCCTCAAAGCATACTATGAGCCAAGCAGATGAATTAACAGCAGTTGGGGAATAGCTACGACAGGCCAGACCTATGACCATCTGATATGAACTTAATTGTATCAGCCCCCAAATTCATATGTTGAAACCCTAACCTCCAATGTGAATGTATTTGAAGAAAGGGCCTTTTAGGAGGTAATTAACGTTAAATGAGGCATAAGGGTGGGGCTCTAATCTGATAGAACTCCTGTCCTTATAAGAAAAGGAAGAAAGAATCCTAGCACTCTGGGAGGCCGAGGCGGGCGGATCGTCCTGAGCTCAGGAGTTCGAGACCAGCCTGAGCAAGAGCGAGACCCCGTCTCCACCAAAAATAGAAAGAAATTAATCAGACAACTAAAAATATATAGAAAAAATTAGCCGGGCATGGTGGCGCATGCCTGTAGTCCCAGCTACTCGGGAGGCTGAGGCAGAAGGATCGCTTGAGCCCAGGAGTTTGAGGTTGCTGTGAGCTAGGCTGACGCCACGGCACTCTACTCAGGGCAACA
>RJWJ010046076.1:0-11506 GCA_004363605.1 Indri indri | reverse complement strand
AAAAAAGTGAGTTGAAGAACATGTTGAGTGTAAAAACATTTAAGTGACATTTAAATATCACACATAAGACTGCAGTATTCTAGTATTTATATATGGTGAAATTGGGTTCTTCTTCACATAAAATACTATCAATTTCCAACCTTTTCTTCCTTGGGTGGCTAAGTATTCTTTGTATCTTAATCTTCAGAAACTACAATTACATGCAGTTCAAAAAAATTTTACTGTGCATCTACCGTATGTCTAGGTACTCTAAAAGAAATAATACATGGTATGTTCTCTCAAAACCTGTGCAATAACTTTTGGAAACCACTTCAGAGCTACACTTAGCTGGCACGAAGCAATTGCAGTATTTAGAAAGAACAAAATTATGTTTATTCTGGACAATATACAAAAGTTGAATACAGTCATCTCTTGGTATCCATGGGGGATTGGTTCCAGGATCTCCCAAGGATATCAAAATCTGTGGCTGCTCAAGTCCCTGATATAAAATGGTGTGGTATTTGTACATCCTCCTGTATACTTTAAATCACTTCTAGATTACTTACAATACCTAATACAATGTAAATGCTATGTGAGTAGTTATTATACTGCATTGTTTAGGGAATAATAAAGAAAAAAGTCTGTATATCTTTAGTACAGATGCAATTTTTTCCCCCGAGTATTTCTGATTCAAGCTTGGTTGAATCTGTGGATGTGGAACCCACAGATACAGAGGGTCAACTATATTTACTTTTTTATTTTTAAATTTTTTTATTATTATTTTTTTTAGAGACAGGGTCTTGTTCTGTTGCCAGGGTGGAGTGCAGTGGCTCTATAATAGCTCACTGTAACCTGAAATCCTGGGCTCAAGCAATTTTCCTGCCTTAGCCTCCCAAAGTACCTGGGACTACAGGTGTATGTCATGATGCCTGGCTAATTTTTAAATTTTTTTGTAGAGATGGGCTATTGCTATTTTGCTAAGGCTGGTCTCAAACTCCTGGCCTCAAATGATCCTCCTGCCTCGGTCTCCCAAAGTGCTGGGATTACAGGCATGAGCTACCGTGCCTGGCCTATATTTACTTTTTTTTTTTTAAATTTTTTTAATTTCAGGAAATTATGGGGGTACAAACATTGTGGTTACATGTTATGACTTTGCCACATCCCAACCATGATTTGAGACGTGTCCTTCCCCCCCTACAATACTCACCGTGTCCATTAGTTGTGAATTTACCCACTCCTAAGCCCCTTACCCCCCAAAGAGTATTACTACTGTGTGAGCAACTTAGTGTTGACCAGTCAGTGCCAGTTTGATGGCGAGTACATGCGGTGTCTATTCTTCCATTCTTATGATATCTCACTTTGGAGGATGGGCTCAAGCTCTATCCAGGAAAATATAAGAGGTCCTAGATCACCGTCATTTCTTATAATTGAGTAGTATTCCATCGTATACATATACCATATTTTATTAATCCACTCATGAATTGACGGGCACTAGGGTTGTTTCCTTAAACCTAAGGCATGAAACCTTAAGAATCCTAGAAGAAAATGTAGGGAAGACTCTTTCAGACATTGGCCTAGGCAAAGAATTTATGAAGAAGACCCCCAAAGCAATCACAGCAGCTACAAAAATAAATAAATGGGACCTGATCAAATTAGAAAGCTTTTGCACAGCTAAGGAAACTATCATTAGAGTGAATAGACAACCTACAGAATGGGAGAAAATATTTGCTCTCTACATATCCGATAAAGGGCTGATAATAAGAATCTATCTAGAACTTAAAAAAATCAACAAGAAAAAAATCAAACAACACCATCAATAAATGGGCAAAGGACATGAACAGAAACTTTTCAAAAGAAGACAGAATAATGGCCAGCAAACACATAAAAAAATGCTCAACATCTCTAATCATCAGGGAAATGCAAATCAAAATCACAATGAGATATCACCTAACTCCAGTAAGATTGTCCTTTCTTAAAAAATCCCAAAGCAACAAATGATGGTGAGGATGTGGAGAGATAGGAACACTCTTACGCTGCTGGTGGGACTGAAAATTAGTACAACTTCTGTGGAAAAGAATTTGGAGATACCTCCAAGAGCTACAAGTAGAACTACCATTTGATCCAGCAATACCGCTATTAGGCATCTGCCCAA
Source organism: Indri indri (assembly GCA_004363605.1). Taxonomy (NCBI): domain Eukaryota; kingdom Metazoa; phylum Chordata; class Mammalia; order Primates; family Indriidae; genus Indri; species Indri indri. The sequence goes on along the minus strand of RJWJ010046076.1, from coordinate 9,375 downwards.
AGGAACAAAAGTCATTCTATAATAAAGACATCTGCACTCGAATGTTTACGGCAGCACAATTCACCATATTTACTTTTTAAGCACAAGTTTTAACACATAACATAGAAGTGTATGAAGTCAAATTACTCAAATTAAATATTGTTTTCCCATGTTCATTAGCATGAATTTTGATATTTCATAGCAAAGAAAGGCTAGAACACTAAATAGAAGCTTTTAAAAAAGCATTTGACTTTATTTCTTTATTTTTATTATGTAAATGTACTTAGAATTCTTCAGTTTATAATTCAAAGTTTTTCTTTGATTACTTAAAATGCTCAAAAAGATTTTTTGCACCAGTACAGAATGAAAACATGACAGCAACCTTGATACTAACATAGAACATATCAACGTGTCTTATTTGAGTTTCAAAAATACTTAGCATGGCAGAAACTCTTGAGATCTGGGATGACTTACAGGTTAAAACACTAAAGTATGCTTTAGGAGGCTTTAGGAACATTAAAAGATAAAATGATGCAAGCAATTTTATCTCTGGGCAAATCGATCTAAAGTTAATGAAGAAATTTCCATGGCAACCTGATACAGAAGGAAAGGTGCAGAATAAAAAGATAAAGATTTCTTTATTTTTAACTATAGGTACCATTTTAAAATTTTGCTCTTTGCTGAAGCTTTTTGTTTTTAAACATCAATGGGGATATGTTTTAAAATTTTTATTATTATAGTTCTGAAGATGAATACTGATGAATCAGACTAACCAATCAGCTGATAAACTATTCTCTAATGATCTACACAGTCTCTGAAATAGGTTATGTAATGTTTGGGAGCATATATATAGCTTGTGGCTAAGCAGTATTACTAGCTATTGATTCATTATTTTTGTCAGAGAAATATACAAAATAGAATCAGAAAACAGATGTCGATGTATAAGCCATCTATTAAACACAGTGGGCAACTGCAAAATGTAACTATGCATTTTTATACTAAAAACAAGAGGGAAAATGAAAGGGATTTACTAAATTTCTAAGAAAATAATCCTGAAACCCTCAATAAACTAAATTTAGATGATCAGGTTATTTCTTACTAGTAATAAACAAATAAATCCAAAGATGTGTCTGCAGTGATAATTCTAATGTTTTAAGTATGTACACTTCAACGGACAACTGCAGTGGAAATTTGTATCTTTTAAGCATGAACCCTTCAACAGACAATACTATTTTTGGGAAAAAAACTCCAAGATATTGTAATATAAGTGCTGTGATTTACAAGTATTATGTGACTGACGCTTAATAATGAATAGAAAAAATCCCATGCTATTTCATATTTTCAACCATGGTTTTTATTATACTTCAGGCATTATCAAACATCTTACTATCATATAAATTTTATTTTTCTAAGAAAATTCCTTGCAGCTTCAATCTACTTCAGGGATCAGAGAGCCACTGGGAAATTTCACATTATCAGGTCTTCACTAATCTTACAAAATATGAAAGGAAGATTTGCCATAAACAATTAAAAATGAAATTATATTTAGTAAAAATGCATGAAATGAGACAACAGCATTCATGCTAATCTTTTTCATCTTGTTCAGCAATAGAGTCACAAGAGCAACTGGGTCACACTGAATCAGTAATTTGGATAATGAGGATTTTACGACACTGATATGTTCTTTTTCCCTTACTGGACTTTTTAATACTACAATATTAAAGAAAATCTTCATGGAAAAGTCATTTTTATTCTAAGTTTAATGATACTATTTCTAATATGTTTATTCATTCATCCATTCAAAAACATATGGACTAGGTATAAACTCAAATAAAATCATGTAAATCTTTCATTAGGGCCTATTATGTATGAGACATAGTGCTAGGCACTGGGGATACTGCAAGGGACAACGGAGGTCTGGATCCTGCTCTCCTGAAGCTTGCATTGCAGTGATGGATACAGATCAAAACCAGTAAACAAAGACATAAATAAAATAACTATAGATCATGTTAAGTACTATGAAAGAAATAAATAAGGGCCTAAGAAAGAATATGGGTGAGGAATAGGAAAGACCTCCATAGGTGGATGGGAGGTCCTTTCTGAGGAGGTGACATTTAAGCAAGATCTGAAGGATGGGAAAGAGGCTGGCCGTGAGAAGAGATCAGGGGAAGGGTATTCCAGGTAACGGAAACAATATGTGAAAAACCCTAGAGCTGGACAAAAGTCGGTTGTGTTATAGAAATGGAAGGAAGAGTTCAGTGTTACGGAGTGTAACGGGGGAAGGAGGAGTGGTATGAGAAAAGGTTGGAGGAATACACAGGGAGAGAATCATGTAGAGCCTTATTAGCCACAATCATGTTTTGATTTTTATTTTAATTGCAATGAGAAGCCATCAAAAGAATATAAGCAGAGGAGTGACAAAACTTTATTTGCACTTTAGAAAGGTATCTCCTGTTGCTGTGTTGAGAATGGACTAGGAGAAGCAATCTGCTAGAAGTCCTTGTGATAAAAGCTGGCAACCTGACAAAATTTTGGATGCCTTGTTCACAGCTGTCTCTTCAAACTGCTTCTTTGTATATAACTCTGACCAATAATAATATGCATAATTGGAATAATGGGACATGTTTTCTTGGAGTTTGTAGGAAGTGTATGCTGGAGTGGTCACACAATTATTTTACACATTGAAAAACCATATTTCAAAGTATTCAAAGTCAGATAAAAGGACACGGCCAGCACCTATTATATGGAAAACAAATTAGGTTTTGAAGTTATTATTATTATTTTTTAAAGGACCCTCTGAATATACAACAAGCCTAACCTAAAGATGAAGACACCAGAGGAATATGTGTACAGCCTCAAATGGTTGCACAGGGGGATTTCTAAGTGTCTCAGGTATAAAGAAGCCATGTTTCAAAAGTAAACGGCAAGGCATATAATCTAAGATTCAGCCTTTTAGGCCTTATGTGATTTTTCTACCACTCTTCTCTTCATGGATGACTTTCTAGTTATGCTGTCCTCCTTTCTGTTCCTTGAACATGTCAAACTTATTACTGACTTTGGGCTTTTGCAGTTGCAGTATCTTTTTCCTGGAATGTTCTCCCAGCTCTTCTCATGGCTGCTCTTGTTTATTACTTCATAACTCATGGGGTATAGGATAGAATATTCAGAAGTGTTTTATTCAGTGGTGGGGAAAAAGCAGACTTATACATTGTCCTGGTATTCATTACTAATATTTCAGCACAAATATCACCCCACAATGCATGTATTTTCTTCATACCACATATTTCTAACTAACATAATTTTGTTTATGTGTTTATCTTTCTCTCATCATTAAAATGTAATCAAGAGATCAAGGATTTTTGTTTGTCCTTTTCATGGCATTATTTTCAGTGCTTAGCATAACATATGGAATGTTATATGCCCTCAAAAAATATTTATTGAATAGAAAGAAGGAAGAAAGGTAGAAAGAAAAGGGAGGGGAAATGAAAAGGTATGTGAGGACAATATTAAAAACTTTATCCAGTCTAGAATGAATTGAGGCTTTAGAAAAATCCTCAGGATCTAAAAGAAGCCTTTAAAATTATGATTGGAACAACAAGAAAAGTAAAAGAAAGACTTTTACTGGGATGAACACTGTAATAGCAACATGAAAATAAAAGACAATTAAATTTCAATTTTGGTTCCATATTCTTTATCAAAGAGAATAAACCTCATGTCAAAATGATCAAATAAATTTGATTCAAAATAAATAATGAGGACTTTGGCTTCTAGTCAAGATGGAGAAATATGAGTCAGATTTGTCCTCTTGCCTGAGACAAACCCCGCCAAAAGGCAAAATACATGAAACAGTGGTTTTCAAGACACTAGACAGCAGTCAATGAAGAACAGAAATCCCTCAGAAATAGGAAACAAGTGAAATGAGCCCTAGAACTTCTATAGCTTATTGTCTTGAGAGATTTCCCAGGGTGCATGAAGAGAGGATGAGCCTACTAGGAGCTCAGCAGACACTCTAAGTAGAGAAAATGTATCTGAGGAGTCGGGGAGACCAAGGCAGTGTAAGCTTGCAGGACAGGACACTGGAGAAGAGAGATCCACACACAGAGAGAAATGCAGGCATCTAGAGAAGTTCCCTTTGAGTATGCAGCAGGTTACTGATGAGTGCATACAGGTGAGAAGACTAACTGAATCTGAGGAAAGAATCACCTGCAAGGACAGAGGGAACAGTGCTTGGCATTCACACAGGGCTGGGAACTAAAATACTGCATAACTCACGGGTATAGGGTAGAATACTCAGAAATGTCTTGCTCAGTAGTGGGGAATAAGTGGACTTAGAGTAAACACTGTCCTGATACCACATAATAAGTCTTAAAAGCAAAACTTGAAAGGATCAAATTGTTTTTTCTAAGTAATTTAACTTCATCCTAGAACAAAGCTGAAGAATATTTAAAGGCATAAACAAATTTCCAGGACCCAAAAAGAAAAAAAAAACACCCCACAATGTCTAGCATCCAATAAAAATAATCAGGCATGCAAAGAAGCAGGAAAATATAACACATAGTGAGGAGAAAAATCAACCAAATCTTGGATGAACCTCCAGGGAATTATGCTGAGTAAAAAAGCCATTCTCCAAATGTTATATACTCTATAATTTCATTTCTACAACATTTTTGAAATGACTAAATTTTAGAAATGGGGAACAGTTTAGTTGTTGCAGGGATTAGGGATGGGGGTGTAGTAGGGGCAAGAAAGAGGTGGATGTGCTTAGAAAACGCCAACATGAGAGATTCTTCTGGCCGTAGAACTAATCTATACCTTGAGTATGAAGGTAGATACATGAATCTACCATGGGACAGAATTGTATTGAACTAAATACACACACATGCACACAAATGAGTATAAGTAAATAAAACTGGGGAAATCTGAGCAAGATCAGTGTATTGTATCAATATATCCTGGTTGTGATCTTTTACTAAACTTTTACAAGATGCTATCAGTGGAGGAAATTTAATAAAGGGTATATAGGATTTCTCTGTATTATTGTATTACTTCTTATAATTGCATGTGAATCTACAATTAACTCAATGAAAATTTCAGTTTTAAAAAGTCAATCAATTAAAACTGATCTAGAACTGACAGATTTTAGAATGAGCAGACAAGAACACTTATATACTAGATGGGATTAGCAGCAGATTAGATAGTACAGAAGAAAAGATTGGTGACTTTGAAGACATAACAATAGAAAAAACCCAAATTAAAACAGGAAAAGAAAAGAGACTGAAAATAAAATGAACAGAGCATTAGTGATCCATGAAACAATTCAAGTGCCCTACTCTACGTATTACTGGAATTCCCAAAGGAGGAAAGAGAGCAAGGAACAAAACAAATTTTGAAGAAATAATGGCTGAAATTTTTCAAAACTTGATGAAAACTATAAATCCATATTCCAAGAGACACAAAAAGCATGAAAAAAATACCCCAAGGCACATCATAATCAAATTGCTCAAAACCAGTGATAAAGCAAAAGTCTCAAACGCAGCCAGAGGAAAAAAACATATTATGCAAAGAGGAACAAAGTTAAGGATGATAGCAGATTTCTCATGAAAGCAATGCATGTGAGGAGATAGTGGCGTCTCATCTTTAAAACTGAAAAACAAAACCAAACTTTGTCAACCTACAATTCTATGTACAGTAAAAATATCTTTCAAAAATGAAGGGGAGATAAAGCCTTTTTTGGATATACAAAAACTGAAAGATTTTATCACTAGCAAACCTGCTCTACAAGTAATGGTAAAAAAAAAGTCCTTCAGGCAGGACTAAGACAGGTCTAAGACAAGGGAATAAAAACACCAGAAATGGTAATCACATGGGTAAACATATATGATCTTTTTCTTATATGTAAAATTTTTACAAAGAGAATTGACTATCTTAATTAAAAAATAATAATGCAGTATAGGGTTTCTAACATATAAAAAAGTAAACTATATCATACTCATAGCACAAAAGTCAGATGGGGAGAAATGGAAATACACTAATTAAGGTTCTACCACTATAAGTGAAGTGACATCATATCACTTCAACATAGATGGTGAGAAGTTAAACATGTATAATATAAACCTCAAACAACCAATAAGATAACAAAACGGTTATAGGTAAATAGCCAAAAAAGGAAATAAAAATTGAATCATAAAAAGTACTCAATTCAAAAGAAGATAGAAAGAGAGGAAAAATAGAACAAAGAGCAGATGGGACAAATATAGAATGGGAAACATGGGACAAACAGCAAAATGATAGACTAAACTGAACCATATTAAATATAAATGGTCCAAACAGTCCAAATAAAAGGCATAGGTTGTCAGATTATATTTAAAAAGCAAGACTCGATAATATGCTGCCTACGAAAATCACACTTCAAATATAATGACACAACAGGCCCAAACTAAAATTATAGACAAAGATAAATTCTGTTAACTCTAATCAAAAGAAAGCACCCAAATATCCATCAACAGGTCAATAGATAGATAAACTAGTGGTGGTATATCCCTAGAATGGAATATAACTCAGATAACAAAATAACTATTAATTCATGAAACAGCAAGAATAAATCTCACAATAGTTATCCGGAGTGAAAGAAGCCAATTGAAAAATAGAATATAGACTGCATTGTTTCATATATATAAAAGTCTAGAAAATGCAAACTAATCTACGGTGACAGCAGTACAGTGCTTGGGGACAGGAAGGAAGATGGGGAGAAGTTAGAGGAAGGGATTAGAAAGAAATATAAAAAAAATTTCGGTGGTTGTGGGTATTTTCGTTATCTCGATTGTGGTGATGGTTTCACATATGTTAAAAGATCAAAATGTACTTTTTAAATATGTACATATTATATCTTAATAAAGTTGCTAAAGATAAATAAATAAAAGAAGAAACAATTCTTCCTTACAGAAGAATTCCAATTAATAAATGTAGAAGGAATGAGGGAAATAGAAAAATCACTATTAGAACCCCACAGTAACAATTATAGCAGGCATGATCTGTTAATGAATGCTAAAAATAGTTGGTGAAAGTTTAAGAAGAAAGGGGATATTTGCATAGTCTCAAAGTATCTCTTTCCAAATACTTACTAATTATAAAAGGGAAAATAGCAAGTGTACAGTACAGAAACCTGACAGACAGCCCTGAAACAAATTGTTCGAGGTTAGTATCACCAGTAATAAGACACATCAACATCATCCGCCCCCTGCCTAATGCACTGAAAGGGGCACACCACTTCCAAGTATTTGTTCCCAAAATGCGTAATCTCAATCTAAGCGGGAAAAAATATCAGATGAACTCAAATTAAGGGACATTCTACAAAATTCCTGGATAGTACTGAAAGTGTCAAGGTTATGAAAGATAAGGAAAAACTAAGGAATTCTAATAGATTGGAGGAGACTAAGGAGACATGAAAATTAATTGTAATATAGGATTCTAGATTGGATCCTGAAACAGAAAAAGTACATTTACAGAAAAACTAGCGAAATCAGAAGAAAGTCTGTAGTTAATAATCTTGTACCAATGCTATTTTCTTAGTTTTGATAATTAGATTATGGGTGTGCAAGGTGTTAACATTAGGGGAGGTTAGGGAAAGGATATACAGAAATGTCCTGCACTATTTTAGTAACTTTTCTTGAAGTCTAAAATTGTTTCAAAATATAAATTTTTTTAAAAAGAATAAATCGCAAGCTCACGCGAAGAAACAGTAGCAGATCTTTTACCTGCTTTAAATTAGGCCAAGCATCTTGACACACCTGATTTCATGAAAGAAATGAATGAGAGAATGTAGAGATGAAATAAATGACTGGATGGATGACGGTACCATTGAAGAACGAGAGAGACAGAAGTGACGCTGGAAGACTAGAGAATAAAGCTATTTCTATTTTTTTTTTTCAAAAAGGAAAAGAATGTGGAGACCTTAAATTATAAACCAACTATGCTTTAAACTGTGCTGTTAAACTCTGCAAGATTTCTAGAAGGCATTAATAGTTTCACATGTGTTTAGAAAGGGAGGCAGTGATAACTATGAGCTAGCTTGGCTTCACCAAGAACAAGACATGTCAGACTAACTTCAATCATTTTCTGAAAGTATTACTTGGCTGGCATATATGAAAAATGTGCTAGTAATAGTTAATTTGGTTTTAAGAAGGCATTTGGCAAAGTCATTCAAAATCTCCTTGTGGACCAGATGTCAAAATAAGAGCTAGATGGTATCTCCAAAGTCAGATATATTTATTATTAACTGAATGACCATTCACAGATTTATGACTCAATGTCCATGGTCAGCCTCCTAATAGATGGGGTTCTCTATTGGCAGATCCAAAGGCTTTCTCTGCAGTTCTATTCAAATAAACATTATTTTCCATTAACTAGGATGAAGACAATATCAGCTATACAGATACATTGAGTTAGAAGAATGGATGCAGGACAGAATTAGAATCCAAATATCCTTAAAGGGGTAAAAAAAAAAAATCACCTTAAAAATAAGGGTAAATGGAAGACAGAAGAGGTATCATTTATAGTATATGATGTAAAAAAGACTGTTTTGGCTAACTGCAAGTTTAGTAAGTCTAGTCATACAATATAGTTGGTAAAAGGGCTAACAGGATTATACTTATCAGATAATGATATTCAGCTTACATTAGAATGGGGGATTGCTTTGATAAACTGGAAGTTTTCCCACATTTCTTTCATTAAATTTCTTTAATTCATACAGTAAAATGAAAATAAATCAATCTTCATGCTGGGTGGAAATTCAAAATGCCTTTGAAATAAGAACCTTTCTTGAAAAATCAACCTGACCAGATGGACTATGAGCCAGGATCTCATTATAACCAGTTTCTGATTATGTTGGCGAATATGGGTAGGACAAACTCTCCGTTAGTAAAATGGAGCAGACTGTTTCTTAGTGTATTATGGCTAAAGGTTGAGTGAGAATATTTCATACAGGCCAATTTGGCACAGGGCCAGAATAGCAATAAAGTTGAGTTGGAGAAAATAAATGGGAGAACACCGATACTTGTTTTTATTAAGCACTGGTAATAGATGCTGAGAAGTAATTTTCCTATTGTGTCTTAGGTTCTAAGACTGCTTTAACTTGAACTAGCTCCATTTTCATGTTAGGATTCCATCTGAGATTCCACAAGATAAAAGCATTCTATATTTATAAATAAAACAAAACTAAAAAAAACAATGATCTTTTAAAATATAAGGATTATAAGACAGAACCACAGGGGCTACAAAATCCACATTCATGGATTCACCGGAGAATAATAAAGCCAAATATAATCAAGCAGACCATGTAATCAGTTTGCTAGGGGTTGATGACCTTTGCTAAATAGTTTACCTCAATGTCAATCCTTT
>RJWJ010046074.1:0-11506 GCA_004363605.1 Indri indri | reverse complement strand
TGGGGTGGAGGACATTTCAGAGACAGCTTCCCTTAAGGGGTGATTGGTGAGGCTCAGCAGGACTAGGGGAGCCTAACAAAGGGGGTGGCCTGGGGAGGTCGGGGATTCCAGGAGACAGCATGTGAAAGGCTTTAGAATACATCCTGGAGGGGCTTGCCAGTCAAATTAGAGGATTTGGTCTGTATCCCGGAGGCACTGGGAAGTCATTGGAGGGATAAAGCAAAGGCATGGTATGACCAGGCTTTGTTTTCTAAAGACGACCTCCAGTGCACCCATATGATGGATTTCAGGGGCAAGATGGGAGGCTGGAAGACATGTTGAGGGGCTGGGCAGAGATGCCAGTGGCTTGGACTAAGGCAGTAGCAGCAGGAAGGAAGAGTTCAGATTGGAGAGATATTTAGGGAGACAGGTGTTGAAGATGGATGAACATGGTGGCTCAAAGGGAGAGGGGAAAAATCCTTAGTTTGGTCCCCAGTCATAGATCATGATATGAGGATTCAAGAGGGAGAATTACATTTAGGAGGTGAAGATGGAGGAGTGGGGAGGTGAGCGAGGAAGAGAAAGCAACCAATAAAGGATATGTTGTCTGGTCAGCTACCAGTGTGGACAAGTGGAGCTTAATCCTGTGGGGGAGCTCTGGGGGACAGTACAGGACATCCCACTCGAGCAGCAAGGGAGCTGGGGTCTTTACACACTGCTCCTGCCAGCATTAGCTGAAGGCTGCTTCTAGGGGGTGGGTACCAATTCTCCAGCACATCTGAGCCGCCATGGAGTGACAGAGCGGGCTGTAGTGACAAGAGAAACCTCAGACCACAAAATGCAGGAGCAGGTGGATGAAAGTGTGTCCGATGTGACCTGAAGTGGTAAGGAGGAGAGATACGCTTAGGGTGTGGTGTCTGTCCCAGGAATCTAGGGTGTCCCAGCACCCCAGCTTGGGTATCCAGATGCAGTACTTCATGTGCTGAATCAACGAAAGGAAGAGGAGCAGGAGGAGATTATTTTAGACCCACTGCTGCCTATGGTCGTCCCCAGTGGGTGGTTGGGATACGGGTTTGGAGGACCATGGAGAGCTCCGTGCCACGAAGCCAGCAGAGGAGCCGACAGTGCATGGCTGGCATCTAAAGCCATGGTAGAGGACACGATGGCCCAGAGAGAAAGCTCAGCATGAAGAGAAGACCCCAAGATGGAGCCCTGAAGAGCCCCCTCCCCATCCAACACTCAGGTCCCGAAACTCCACCTCTGGTCCTGTGTAGCTCAGGCTACTGAGACCATCCATTAACCGAGCTGTAGATAAAATCTCAGGGCAGCACAGGGGAAAGTGATTACTAAGAAGCAGTATCTGAATTAAGGAAATAATTCTCCGGCATTTTTTAATTAAAACCTTCAACCCAAGAAGCTTGTTAATTTCAGCTGCGGCAAGTGGTTCTGCAGCCACTCAGCATCCTACTGCCCCGTGTGCGGTCTGAAGTGGCTGCCTCCGATGTCCCTAATTTGTGATGTAGTCGCGCTTTGGGTGGGGGCGGGTGATCAAAGCCAGATGGGAAGCCAGCCCCTCCAGAAGCAGGTTCCTGTTGAATTATTGCAGCCAGCGCGAGGCTGGAGGGAAGCCTAGGACCTTTCTCACCTGCACACCCCCCAGGAACTCCCTCCTCGGATTAGACCCATTTGAAGGGCAAACGAGAAAATCTCAGTTGCAGTGTGATTGGCAAAGAGACTATCAAGGCAGACCATTTGAGCATAGCCCACTGCGTGAATAAATAAGTAATGTTAATTTCTGATTAGCTCCGTGGATAGACTAATAACAGCAGCTAGTATTTACTGAGTTCTTTGCATGTGCCAAGCATTCATCGTGCTTTTTGCTTTTACCATCTCATGTCGTTCTTGCAATACGCCTGTGAGTTTGGCAGTATTGTCATCCCCATTTTACCAATAACGAAACTGAGGCTTACAGAGATATAGTGACTTTCCTAAGGTCCCACACTAGCAAGTGGCAGAGCCAGCAATTCAGATTACAAATACTACACAAAAGCAGCACTTCTGAGCAAAAGCAGAAACGTACAATCTAGAGAGACACAAAAACTAGTTTGGAGTCACTTGCCTATACGCAACATGCTCAATAAATGTTAGCTATTCCTGTTAGAATGATGATTCTATACTTCAAATGGGCTCTTAGGACTACCATCGTAAAGAGTCACGTTCAAGGATGCTCATCCCAGCATTATTTATTCATAACTGTGAAAAGTTGGAACCCATCTAGATGTCTAAAGATAGAGGATTAGTATAATAGATTTTAGGGAACCATACAGTGTGATAGCATGTATGTGTTAAAAATCACATGTAGACTGGGGCCTGTGGCTCCCGCCTGTAATCCTAGCACTCTGGGAGGCCCAGGTGGGAGGATCACTCCAGGTCAGGAGTTCAAGACCAGCCTGAGCAAGAACGAGACATTATCTCTACTAAAAATAGAAAAAATTAGCCGGGCATGGTGGTGTGCACCTGTAGTCCCAATGCATGGTCTGTGCTCAAAAATGTTCACTATTATTAGTGAATATTTATTTATTACAGTTTACGCATTCATTAAATAAGACAGTATTTACTGGTCACCTACTAGGTGTCAGGCAATGTTCCAGGGTGAGGGTGGGGTTGGGGGGAGACACATTGAGAACTAAAAAGAAAAGTCCCTGTGCTCTTGGAGCTTTCATTCTGGAGGGGAGGCAGGCACTAAACAAAACAAACAAACAAACAAACAAAAACCAAGAGATGCCAGCCAGGGAGAAGTGCTTTCAGGGGAACTGAGATAGGTGATGCAATAAAAGCTGAGGAGTGGAACTGTCCATTGGGGGACAGAGAGGGCTGCCAACAAAAAAGAGATGAGGAGGGGGCATCCCAGGCAGGGGAATGGCCGTGCAAAGGTCCTGAGGTGGGAACTATGGAGGGACTGAGGGACGTAGTGGAGCCGAGTGGGTGACAAGGGCAACAGGCCAAGGTGAGGGCCAAGTGGCTGGTGGGGCCCAGTGTGTCCGGCTTTATGAGCCAAGGTCAGGAGATTGAATTTTATTCAAAGACCTCTGCAAGCCTTCGTAGGGTTTCAAGCAAGGGGCAAAGTCACCTTCTTTAGGTTATTCTAGTTATTGATTGACTTGCCGTATCCTCCTGTTTCCTGTAATCTCTGAGAGCAGAAATCAAGCCTAACTCATATTAACAACCCCCTCCCTCCAGGTCCTAAGAAACCGCCCCAGGTCCCTGCAAATATTTGTCGAACGACTAAAGAAACAAAGAAAAGATGGATGGGCCCGTTTTCCTTAAATTTGTCTTAAACCTCCTCCTGGTTCTGCTGCAGTCTCAGGGGGGAAGGAGTGTCAACATGGCTCACACTTTCTCATCTCTGCCAGACAAGCCCCGGGGCTGGTGCGGCGAGATTCTTCCCTCCACCAGCAGGAGATGGATGGGCCAGCTCCGCAAGCCTCCCGCGTAAGACCCTCCATGACCAAGGGGCTGCGTGACAGCGATGGTGCGGAAACAGAGCTGCGGGTGAAATGATCGTCCATTTGTTCCCAGCGTGGAGGAGCTGGCAGCTTGGCAAAGATAAATCGGGCCCTTGGAATTCTAAATGAACCTGCTTCCCTGGGTGAAGTAGCCAGGGATCAAGCCCAGCCCAGATGCGTGGCCCTGGAAGGCACTGCAGAGAGACTCTGGTACCCAAGATGCAGCCAGGGCGGGATTCATAGGGGAGCCCCAGGCAGGTTCAGTCACTCTGACTTCAGGGTGAAAGAAATACCCAGCTCCCCGCTGAAGACTTTTCTCATGCTCTTGTTCTCTCTCTTTCAATCTCCTCCCTACACACACACACACACACACACACACACACACGCACACACATACATACACACACACACACACACACACACACACTCCGTCATTGTTTTGTACTGCCTCCTGGGGTTCTGACATCTGCCTTCGGTCACTCGATGCTAACGCAGGGATGGCACTGAAGTTTCATCTGCTTGCCAGCTCAGATTGACAGACAGCGGCTGCCTGTGTTAAGAAGGTTCCCGAGGTTTCATCAGGGCGTTCAGATGGAGAGAAGCTGTGCTTGATTGATTAGCGAGTGACGTCTATCGGGACATAGGATGCGGGGCATGAGGGTCTAATACCACAAACTTTTCATCCTTGTTTTAAGGCCTAGAACCCTCTTGTCCCACAGAGAGAAAAAGGAAAAAAAAAAAAGGTTTTTTCTATAATGCATGTGATTCTAGTTTTAATTTTGCCTCAGTGGAATAATAATAATAATAATATCCATCATAATCAAGTGCTTGAAATTTGCCAGTCTTGCAGCTAAGTGCTTTACATATAGTATCTTATTTAATCGATGTTACTACTATAAGGATAGCATCATAACTATTGGACGCATGAGAAAACCCAAGCTTAGAAAGATAAAGTGACTTGCCCAAGGACCTTCAAAAGTGGTGGGGACAGAATTTATTTGATCCCAGCTCTGTCTGACTCCAGTGGAATAATTCCATACCCTTATCCAGCACCTTGTGTCTGTGTTTCAAAAACCTACCCTCACAATAAGCTCTCTCCTGTAGTTAGCCTACATTCCCTTTCTGCAATAAAAACTCAGTCCCTTTTAGAACTCCACAATCTAAATTCAAGGTCTCAGAGACCCTGAATCTCGGCCACCCAATACAGTGGCCGCTCATCACAGGTGGCCAAATCTGAATTGAACTGTGCGTGTAAAACATGTCAAATACACACCCGATTTTAAAGATGCAGTGGGAGAAGAATGTAAACATCACACTAACAATGTTTTACATGGATTACGTGCTGAAATTATAATTCCCTTGATACACCGGGTTACATAAAATGTAGTAGTAAAAATAATTTCACCTATTTCTTTTCCCCTTTTGCTAGTGTGGCTACTAGAAAATGTAAGATACGCGTGTGGCTTGCATTTGTGGTTCCTGAAATGTTTCCATTGGATGGCACAGCTCTTGACATCAGCCACTCCTATCATTTTTTAACAGGTAAGGAAATTGCCCACCAGAGAAGGAGAGTGACTGGCCTAGACACACATCACTTTTGACAGCAGATAAAGGACCACATCCTAGTTTTCTCATCCCCAAATCCTACACCCTTTCTTCCTTAGTGGAATAGCAGCTGGCTGGAAGCCTTTTTTCTTTCTTTCGAACATACTTTCACACTGGGAAAAATTTGAATTTAGACCAAACAGGAAAACAGTCATTTTTTTTGTCTCACCCAATGCTTGATGGAACACAAGAGGGCTGTACCCAGCGGTGGTCACGATGCTTCGACTGCCTTAGCATGGGGGCTCCCAGGGAACCCAGGGGCTTCAGAGCACCCGACCCATGTAGGAAGGTGTTCGAGTTGTGCCTCCTGCTGGGCACCAGGCCACATCCACAGGAAGTAGGAGCCCAGAGACAGCAGCCTACACACATCCTGGGCTCTGGGAGTCTGGGAAACATGTGGAACTTTGGTGCCTCCTGAACAACTCTGCTGTTAGCTATCGCTTCCGTCAGTGCTGAGAGCCTTGAGCCAGAGAGATTTGATGCCCTACTGCCTACCAAATCCTTTCTGCTGGCTCGTGCCTCCTGGCTCTCTCTATAACTGAACCACATGGGAAGAAGCAGGCATGATTTCTGCACAAACTGAGGCTGGTGGATGCTTTGAAATCCAATTCAGGCAGCAGAGTTATAGTCCTGAAATTTAGATCTCACTGCCATCCACCCACTTAAAGCATCCGCAGTGGCTCCTCACTAGCAGGATGAAGTTCATTCTCTTCAGGTGAACCACGCCCAGCAAGGGGGCTCTCCACACCTCCAGGCTGCCTCCTCTGGCAGATACTGTCAGTGCAGCACTTTATTCCTCACACCCTACTATTCCAGCGTGCTTCAGACCAGGTCTGGCACCACCATGCGCAGCTCTCTGCCCAAGGTCCTTCCCGAACCTCAGAAGGTCGCTCTGCCGGATGGCAGGAAGTGCTGGGGAATTAACACCTCAGAGGAACAGCCCTCGACCAGTGACTGAGGAGAGTTGACACATAGATACCCCAGCTCCCTTGTCCCTTTGCAAGATAATTCTGCGGTATACACCCCTGGGAATTAAGCTCCAGCTGCCCTCCCTGTTTCGGCTGCCCTTGGTTTCTTACCTCAGTTTCCCAATCTCCTTCCTCTGCTTCCTTGGGATCACCTCCTGAATAAAACTCTCGCACTGTCACCCTTATCTTAGGATTGGCTTTTGGGGGAGCCCACCTAAGACACCTCCCAGACACAGCTTCCCTCGCCTTCCTGCTGATTTCCGTTGGGAATGGGGGTTTCCTGCTTTTACTGCCTCCCTGTTATGGAGCAACCACATGGTGTGGTTGGCGCTGATTCTGCCCTGTTCTGGGCGTGGGGGTTGAGCCAATCAATGAATCCCATCCTCCCCACCTCCCCCAGCCGTAGATATTGGTTAAAAAATGGACATGTCACTGAATTCAGTTTAATGAGAAAGAGTGAGACCCAAGAATGTTCTTCTCTCTCCCCTGGGGTGTAAATAAGGAAATTTGCATCCCCAGGAAAAGTTCTGACAGATTGATTGACTGATTGATTGATGGGGGTCTCTCTGTCACCCAGGCTGGAGTGTAGCAGCACAATCATAGCTCATCGTAACCTTGAACTCCTGGGCTCAAGCAATCCTCCCACCCGAGCCTCCAGAGTAGCTAGAACTACAGGGGCGCCCCACCATGCCCAGCTAACTTTTGTTGTTGTTGTTGTAGAGATGCTATGTTGCCCAGGCTGGTCTCAAACTCCTGGCCTCAAGTGATCCTCCTGCCTCAGCTTCCCAAAGCTCTGGGATTACAGGTGTGAGCCGCCGCATCTGGCCCTAACAGATCTCTTTGACTACAAGGGAAGGGAGTCTCTAGCTGACCCAGGTAAAGCAGAGAGAGGAGAACCTTGGTGGGGGCAGGTTGGGAGGATTGGGGATATAATCTTGATGACAATGCCGAGCTACCAGATCCAGGGGTCTGCTGAAGATTAGTGAGGGTCCTTATGGCAGCATTCTTACAGAGGGGACAAATAGGATAGCACGAAGCCCAGGGAGAGCCTTGATGCCATTTATCCAGTGGCAGGACAAGCTGGGAAGGTCTGGAGGCCCAGGCAGGGGTTGGGTCCCCACACATGATGGAGATCCAGGCTAGGCAAGCCATCCCCAGGCCAATGGGTTGTTTCCCACAAGGCTTCACTCAAAGCTGTCCCTCACAGCCATCGGCCTGGTCCTCTGCCTCCCACTGGCCACTAGAGTGGACCTCTCAGGAATGGAGCACAAGTTTTCAAATCCCCAGCCTCCAGCCCCTTCCTCTTTCCCTGGCCCTGGGTCCTGCCTTGTCTATTTTTAAGCTCATCATTAAAATTCCCTTATGCCACCATATTTAATGGCACATCAGAAAGAGAGTGTTGAAAACGAACCCACAACTTTAGCAAGCTGCAACATGCCAGGGAGGCCTCAGCCTCTGGAAAACAAAAGTGAGTCACCCTTTCCTAAATGGTAGAAGGAATTATTTTATTCCTTCTGGAAGGTCACCCTCCAGCCAAGTATAAGCCAAAACACTGATGCTAATAATGTTGGAGGGAGTGGATGGGTTCCTATGTATTGTACAACACTCCAACCTCAAATTACAAGATGGCCCAATGTGCTAGGACCATTCAAAGGCCACCATCTTGTATCTTGGCTTCTAGAAGCCTGTGTGCTCCCGGAGGGCAGGAATGGTGTATTCAGCTCTGTTTGCCCAACATTGAGCTTTATTCATGGCCTGTATTCACCAACATCCCCTGCATTGGACTAGGGCTGGACTCAGACAGTGTCAAGCCAGAAAAGAACATTTGTTCCTACCCTTCTACCACTCCATGCCCAACACCCTCCCTCATTTAAGCTGTGACTCTGAAATATGAGTTTGCAATCTAACACCCCACCACCATTAGAGGAATAGAGCGTATCAAATTCAGATGGGCCCAGAAGGAGGGTGAGAATTTACCATTAACATTTATTGAGCTCTTATGTGGACTGAGCACTGGGCTAGATGTGTCACATGAATTATCTCCTTTATTTCTTACAATATTCCTACAAGGTGGTTATTAATACTATAAGAATCCTCATTTTATAATTGGGGAAAACTGAGAATCATAAAAGATTAAATTCTATAGTTCAGGATCACACAGCCAGCCAATGCCACAATTCAAAACCAAGCAATCTGACTTCAGAACTTGCCCTGTCAACCTGTGCTCCACACTGGGTCCCCCTGGGGAGCATCGGAACTATTGAAAGACACACTGGGAAAGAAGGCATTTCTTCCTCTTGGAAAACTACATTATACGATGTTTCCTGGCCAGACCTCCAAGACAGAATTTCTTCCAGAACTAAAAATGAGTCCGGTTTCCTTCAAGGGAAGCCGGTATTTTTGATGTCATCAGAAAAGATACTCAGCGTGGTTCTCTGTTCCATTTCAGACTCCTTCTATTTTGGCCATATCCTTACTGAAAATGAAGGATCCGCTCCCCTCCTTTGGCTATCTACTCCAGAGGCCACACCTACTATTCTGTCTCATCCATCCATTCACAAATCATTCCTGAGCACCTCCCGTGGGTCAGGCGCTGTGTCAGGCACCATGTCACTGCAGCCGACATCCTATCTACAGTGCATCCCTCCAGAGTCTACAATCTAGGAGGTGGTTGCTGTATTTTCAGCTCTCTTCACAAAGCATCAGTTTTTTTTTTTTTTTTTTTAATCTGGGGGCTGTGCTGCGGGAGGGGAAACAAGATGTAGGAAACATTCTCAGTATAACCCTCAGAGTGGGGGTTGGATTAAATGCAGCGGACAGAGAACTACACTGGGGTCAGTCCAGCCACAGATACAGGAAACACAGCAAGTTCTACAGCCAGAGCCACTCGCCTGCCTCCCCTGGGCGGCGGATCCTGATGGCTTGGGCATCAGCAATCAGAATGGAGGCAGGCGTCTCTGTATGAGGCAGCTCGCCCAGAACTCTCTGCGCTCCCCAAATGCTTTTCCTCTGGGCTCAGCAAAGAGCCTCCCTAGCAGACTGCTAATGGCCTCTCTGTCACTGCAGCTCTGCCTTTCAGGAATTTGGAGGGGAGGAACTCCATTTTCGGAGGCCACTGGGGCTCACCTTGGGTTCTAGGCAAAAAGGCGCAGCTCTGGATGGAACTGCTTGTGAATTTGGTCCCAAATGGAGCAGCATCTTCCCAGGGCCTCAAATCGAGCTTCCGTTTGACCCTCAGGGGGTTATTCTGCTCCGTTAGGCTTAAAAAAAAATAGAGAACGTGGTTTCTTCATAGAGTTGCTAAGACGACAAATCGTGGTTGTATATGTACAGCACGTGGCTTGAAACTGGCCGCCAAAAATATCTGGCAGCCAGTCGTGGCTTAGCCAGCCCACTCGCTCACAGAGGGAAGCCGGGTACTCACGCAGCACGTGACCATGCCTCCATAGTCACAGCTGATTGGACGGAAATGGGCACATGACCTAAGGGTGACCAATCCTGAGATTGCTGGCAAACAAGTTGCGTGGCAGCTTCAAAAGGCTGAGCTAGGCGGGTGCTTCTGGAAGGGCAAGATACACGCAGCTCGTGGTATCAGAAACCACCTTAGTGGGCACGTGATATTTTTAATTTTTATGCTTTTTATGTTAATCTATATCAGGAAAATGCTGGTTTCCCATTTATGATACTGATAAAAAGTTCCCTCATAATATTACATTTTACAAGGAGTTGATTTTTTTTTTTAAAGCATATTAACTTTTTAGCCCAGCTGGTAGTAGTCTAAGGCGAATAATGCATGGGTGGCAGGCGGATGATTGACACAGGACAAAGTCTTAAGGTCTGCATTCCTTCCTCAGGAATTAGAAACCGGGGGAGTGAGAGGCTGGGCTAGGTGGCCAGGGCTGAAGGTGAAAGGCTACCGTGGGGTTGCGTTGGAACCACAGCAAACCAAGGCCACGCGCCTTGCAGCCGTGAGGGAGAGGAGACAGCAAAACTGGTTGGTGGTGAGACTTGAAAAAATGTGCAGAAAGGAGGAGAGAGAGAAACGGCAACGGAGATAAAGGTAGTGATGGAGACAGAGACAAAGAGAAAGGCGAAGACAGAAACAAAGCCAGAGATGCCCTGAGTTCCTTGCCTCTGTGGACTTCCTGGTTCTACCGCCACTCCACGCATACCCTTACAATAAATCTTGCTGTTTTTCTCTTGAGATACCTTGAGTGGGTCCCTGCTGCTTACATCAGAGAGCTTAACAAAATGGATGGCTATGAAGGAGGACCTGCATTTTGAAGATTCCCTGACACCAGACAGCACACGGAAACCTAAGAGCAGGCAGTGGGGTGGGGGGCTTTGTGGGTCCCTAAAGTAACGGGAGGGAGGAGGGTAAGGCAAGTGAGGTACCAGGGAGAAATTTAAGGAGACCCTCACTCACAAGCTTAGACATCAAATTCCAGCAGATTGGCTGATTCTGTGAGCACTTCTTGAAACTCCATGGAATTTGCTGATCAAAAAGCATTAGGTACGGGAGGCCCCACTCTATCTAAACCATGGGTATTCGTCTTTAGAACTTGGCTACTTTGGAAGCAAATTGAAAGAACCGGTTGTTATATAATTTAAATTCCGCTAATGTGTATTTACTATCTACACCCAATTATCACCCATCAATTTAACAGTTATTACTTAATGGGTGAAAATTGCAATTCTGGTGCTCTAGATTGGCATGGGGCGTTGTGGCTAATTGGGACAGAACTTATTCAGAAGCGTAATGAAAATGTAAATTCCCATACATTAATCAAACAATTATTTCTATAACAACAAGACAGCTGATCCTAAACCTAATTAGGGAATAAACAAAGTTAATCAGTGAGCAGACATTTACTTATCATATATGTGTCACAAGAAAAGAAATATTAGGCAATGATTCATTAAAACATCCCCAATCCCAACCATTCTACAATCTCTCATAATATAGCCTCCCAGCTTCAAGAAAGCAATATACGAATTTTTATTAAAGCATGTTTTTTCTGCTGTAGGGTCTAGAAGGTATCAGAGAACCAAGAAATATATTACCATGTGCAACAAATAATTGTACCATTTTAAAATGACAGACCAAGAACTGGAAATGTATGTGGGTGACATGGCGGATATCATCTAGCACACTTTGAGCTTCATCTTCAGAGGTTAGTTCTTTTCAAGTAAGAGTAGAAAAGGAAGCTAATTCCAATGCAGACATAAAAATTATAAGAAGACATAAGCCAAAGCCAATTGTGTTTCTCTCTCCACTGCACATCCGTAGCTCCCTGTCAAAACTGCTGCCTGGTACAATTTTGGGCCCAAACGTGGACTCCTCTCCTCAAATTGCCTCAGCTCTGATTGGCTCTTGGGGCTTTTACTGTCTTTGAAGGCTCTATCTGACCATGATGTGGATCTAATTGTGGTACAAAAGCATACGGA
>RJWJ010046073.1:0-11505 GCA_004363605.1 Indri indri | reverse complement strand
ATGCTGTCATGGCCACAGGTGTGCTGTGGTTCCGACCAAAGCTCGTGAGCGTCCCCTAGCCCTTGGCCCTGGTCACCATGCTGAACCAGTCATGTTCAGGTATAGTGGCTACAAATTGGGGGAGGTCTCACCAAGGTGGGCAGGGATTAATTAGTTAAAATCTGAAGGAGCAAGACTCAGGGGCACATCTCTGGCTCCAAATCTCTGAAGGGCCAAAGGCAGAAGCGTCGGGGGAGAGCCAAGTTTCAGCTTAAAACAGGGCCAGCCTGCCTAGCTGGGCTCCAGACCTGGGGTGGCTCAACAGAGGCCGGAGGTCTGGGGCTGGGCAGCCAGAGAGGGAGGGGAGTGCAAAGTGGGGACACCGCAGGTCTGCGGGGCTCCTGCATCGGATGCCCTGACCAAGGGCTTATCTGGGGAAGGGCTGGTGACAAATGGGGCCATTTGAGGCAGCGTCCCTCTCATACCTGGAGCATGTACAGATTACAGTTTGACGTTGACAGGACGGTCCCTGCAGGAAAGGCTACATCATGAATGGCTTCCCCTGGGGAGGTGTGGCTGCCCGCGGCTCAGGCTCACCCTGCGCTATGCGGCTTGTACGTGCAAAAGGAAAGAGACTAGGGTGAGGACAAAGACAAGCGGGGAGAGAAGGCAGGGGAGGGCCGTCAGGAGACGGAATCCACTATTGACGGGGTACTTGCTCTTTTCCAGACACACTGTGGACTTGGCTTCAGGGGATCCGCACACCACCTTCTGCAGCTGTTTTACAGCTGGCGGTCGGAGGCGAACTCAGCCGGTAAGGCCGCAGGTGCCTGCGCGGAAAGCCTGCTCTATTTGGGGTCCCCATGGCCTCGTTCAGGTGGGCAGCCCAGCGTCTCAGGCCTGCAAGGTCGCTCAGAGGTCATTGCTTACAGTCCTCAGTTTCTCCCTGAGGGCCTCCTGCAACCTGGGTGCCTCCTGCTCGATTTGCCCAATCTGTGGATTTATACAGAAAACAGGGGGCTCTTGGCTCCCTCTTGTGGTCAGATTAGTCAGAAGCTTGCGGGAGGCAATGCCTTTTAGGAACGCTAGGAGAAAGACCACAGTGGAAAAGGTCTGGCTACCCTAAACGGTAGGAGGATATTCCAGGACTGGGGTTTCCTGGCATAAGTAGGTGCTCCACACACGTCTGATGAGCTAGTGAAAGAAGCAGAGACCTGGAGGCGGGGGAAGAGGAAGCCAAGGCAGGGAGGTACCAAGGCACGGCAGCCAGGCGGGAAGGGGCCCTGGGGCAGAACGTGGGGCTCCAGGCCGGGTACTCCAGCCGCCCCAGGAACCCTACACCAGCCACCCTCCGCTGTGGGGCTCAAAGCCTCTGCCTGTGCAATCATGGGGTTGATGTGTACCAGTGGTGCTCATTCCATGCTGCACTTATTAATCACCTGGGAAGTTTTACAAAATACTGCCAAGTGGGCCTTATCCCTAGAGATTCTGACTTAATAGTTTGAGGTGGAGCCTGCGCACTGCATTGTTTGAAAGCTTCCTGGGTGACCCAGAGTGCCTCTGAGGCTGAGAATCAGGCATGGCTTAGTTTTCTGGACTCTTCCTGCTCCTATTGCCTGCGATTCAGAGATTGTTTTTGAGGAATTTTGCTAAATTTAACTTGTATCCTGTAGTAGTAGATGATGTTATTTCACCATTAGGACAATGGGCTGATATTTGTCACCAATAAACCTGAAGATAGATCTCGATGTTCGCATCCATAAAGGGATCCCAACCGTAGGCGAGGGGGATATGATTTATTCCCCACGCCTCTGATGTAATTAAGTGTGCATTACAGAGAAAGCTGCACTGTTGAGATGCAAATTAATACTGGCAGTTTACCTTCCAATTGCCATTTTGTTAAGGTTACCATTGTGTTGTTTCAGCACTTAAGAGTGCATTATTCACGTAGCAAACACAGGAAGTCCACTGGGAGAGAAAGTGCAACACACACAAGAGATGATTCGAGGCCTCTGGATTTTGTCACATCCTTAAGAACTATTATTTCATTCCCTTCTCTGTTTGTTCTCCCTGTATTCTGTGCAAGAAATTTAACACTGGCATGGGAAAAGTAAAGCACAAATAACCTGCAGCCTGAGTAGCTACTCCTTAGACATGCCACTTAGAGCAAGTTGCTCCAATTAGAAATGTCCAAAAGGCAAGCATCGTTTTGAGGCATTTCTCTAATGTCTCCCTGCTGGGGAAAATGAAGAACTGAAAGGGAGAGTATGTGAAGAATATTTTAGAATTATGAATCGTGTCTGTCCTGGCAGCCTGGCCTGGCCACCCTGCCCTGCAGTCTCTCCTTCCATCCTCACAGGGTCTGGCTTAGCCACTGAGTGAGCATTCGCAGAGAGGTTGCTAACTGAGCCCAGATGAGACTGCTGCCAGATGACACGAGCTCTGGATTGGATTAGCAAGAAACCACGTGGAACAGTAACACCAGTAATAAGAACCACCGCTGACTGAGTGCTACCATGTACCAGATGCGACGCTGCACATGTATAGCTTGAATGACCCCCTGGACCAGTCCGAGGCATAGAAATAGTTTACATTGCTTTTACTTTTAATTGCTTAGGGCCTGCTTGCCTATAGTATCTACCTTCCTTGACGTTTTCATGAACATCGTGTAGTGTAAAGCGCTTGGTGATGTTTTCAAATGTCCTCCATCTAGCAGTGAAAATCTAATCTCAATGATTGTCAGAAGGGAAGAGGTTGGCCCGACCCTGTGCAAATTTAGCTCTTTTTCCCAAGTAGCCAAATCTTGGGACATTTTGCAAAGGACACTATTTGTAAGCATTAAAGAATCCTGTGACAGCTATCCCACACCTCAGTGTGTACCTTGTGGTCTTTTGTTTGCAATAACTAAGAGATGAAACTAAAGTGTTGAAGGGAAAATCAAATATCTATTAAATATTTCAAGGTGATAAAACAATATCTGTCAAAATAGAAGCCATCGGCAGTTTCTCACGATGAAAAAAAATTTAAGTTCTGTCTTGCCTGGCAGTCTATCCTACATGTGTACATACTTTAATCCTCACAACAATTTTGCAAAGTAGGTGAGTTAATCTCATAGTTAGAATTTTTATTATTATCATAATGATAATAAAAGCATACATTTTCTTAACATTTTCTTTGTTCTGGGAATTGTGCTAGGTTGTATACAAATAATAAATACTATTGCTAATCCTTACCATGATATCATAGGTAGGTATTATCATTTCATTTAAGAAACTAGGAAATCTAGTCTCAGAGAAATTAAGTAATTAGCCCAAGTTTCAGTAGTTTGCACATTTCATAAACGACAGAGCCAGGATTCAATAGTACGTCCCATTGACTTCCAAACCCGTGGTTTCCACTGCATAGAGTTTTTGCGCCTGCAACGTCCGCCTGTCTTAGAGATGGCGGGATGTGCTCTTTAGAGAATGTGGTTCTAGAAAGGGTAGGGAGCACATTTCAGAGATGTCGTACAGGGTGTTTCTGTCATGGGGAGGGAGGAGGTGGACAATGTCCCTTCCAGTCTAGGGAATAACTTGTGAATCAGCAGACAGTCCCATTGCTGAGCACAGAGTCTGGCACAAAGAATATGTCAAGGAAAGTGTTTGTTGAAGAGAGAAAGTGCTCTGACTTGTCACCTATTAAATGTTAAAGAAAATACACTAGGATCTGTCAGAGAAGGGGAAGTTACTGTGATCTGCAGTGGTCAGGGAAGGAGGAGGCAGATTTTGACTCAGGATGAGAAAAACGTGTTTACCGCCAGTCGTTGACTACAGGGTAAGGTCCATCAGGGCTGTGATGATAAGGTTTCCCATCGCTTAAGGTTTCCAAGAGCAAATTTCGCATTGTAAGAGCAGCCTTTAACAACGCTGCAGTACTGGTGTTGTCTCTAGATGGCACCCCTATACTTTCATAGCTCAAACTGCTTGGCTTTCAAAGGAACACAACTGGTGGTTCTATCCAACTTCTCCTCATTGTGTTTGTCTAGGTCAGGGTGTCCACTCATGGTTAATAAAACACCAGAGGACAAACGAATTTTTATTTTATTTATTATTCATTCATTCACCTATACGGTCTCTTAGCCTAAAAAAGATGTGAGGCTGAACTACCAGTCTGGCATCCTGTATTACACGTATTTGAGGCAGACAGCACAGATGCCTTTGAGATAGTTCTTCTGATGCCGGAGAGACTGCTGTCCTGTCTGGATCCTTGCACAGAGGGTCAGGCTTTGGATTATGAGTCCATGAAGGGTCACGGTCCAGGCACAGTCCCGCCCTGGGGTAAAGAACACATTTTGTCTCAAGTGACAGGTAGAGGAAATTTGTCTTCAATTTCATATTTATTACTCTTAGTAGGCTCTCACCTATTGTGTTTTTCTGAATACCTATGTAGACAGGTGAGAAACAGTGAATCTGAAATGTACCAAAGAGATATTGCAATTAACACACTAGGAACATAGGAACGGGAGTTGAGGCTGGGGTCGGTGATAGAGAGATCACATCCTCCTATATTTTCCAGGCTTGGGTAGGGACAAATGAATTTGAGTTTTGAATGAGGAGAAGTTCTGGGAATGGGGCTGATCCTGTGCTAGTTGAACTTTGAGTTGGAGCTGAAGCACCTGCCTCCCCATCCTGCCCAGTGTCTTATAATTATGTCTTTATGCAATCAGTATGTGAGCACCTCTCACGTTACAGGCATTAGTAGAGGCACTGAAGAAACAGCTGTGAAGAGACAAACAAAATTTCCCATGAGCTTACATTTTAGCAGGGAAAGTAAATAATAAACCAATAACAAAATCATTTCAGATGGTGATGAATGCTATGAGGTTGACAAAATAAGAAAATATGATAGAGAGTGAGACTGAAATGGAGTTTCTTCAGATAGGGTGGCCATGGTAGACTTCTCTAGGGTGACATTGGAGCTGAAACCTGAACAATGAGAAGGAACCAGCTCCCTATTAGCAACCTCAATTCCAAGGAAACCACAGCTAAAGGCAGTCAACTTCCTTGATTAAATTCTAGAAAGGCCCGAGACTCTATGCTTCACGAAGAATGGGAATTAGAGGTGGGGTAGACAACAGAGGAGTTGAA
Source organism: Indri indri (assembly GCA_004363605.1). Classification (NCBI taxonomy): domain Eukaryota; kingdom Metazoa; phylum Chordata; class Mammalia; order Primates; family Indriidae; genus Indri; species Indri indri. Next base: position 6,400 of record RJWJ010046073.1, on the reverse strand, counting down.
GGTCTGTACGTTCAACACTCGACTTGCACCCTGCCCTCGTGTGCAGAATGGCCTTTAGCCAGTATTTATATCTTGGCAAAACCCAACCAATCAAACAGACAACAAACAAGAAAAATAAAACAGAAGTTTCTTTTAAAAGATATTCAACAAGCCACATGCTTCCATCCAGGATAGGAAGTGTCTATCCTATATTGTCTACCTATGTAAAGCCTTCTATATCCTGTGCCTTTTTAAGGGAGAGGTGCTCCAGAAAAAAGGTTGGTTTCCTGGTAGCCGACAAAGTTTGGTTGTCCACGAGCCTCACTCCACTTACAGAGCTCTGACTGCACCTTAATAGTAAACATAAAAGAAGAAGAATCAGAGAATGGGAGAGAAGCAATATGTGAAGAGATAATGGCTGAGAATTCCCAAAACTTTATATGAACGGCATCATGCAGTATGTACTCTTTTGTTGTTGTTGTCGTTGTTGTTGCTGTTGTTGTTTGGCTTCTTTCACGCACCGTAATTGATTTGAGATTCACCCCTGTCGTTTCGCGCACCGGTCGTTCGTTTCTGTTTATTGTTGAGTAGCGCACCACGGCATATATATGCCACAGTTTGTCTCTTCATTCGCCCATTGAGGAGCTTTTGGGTTGTTTCTGCTTTACGGCTGTTACAAATAAAACTATTATAAACATTTGCGTTTTGAAAAAATTGTATTTTAATAGATTTAGGGGGTACAAATTGGTTTTTGTTACTTGGATGAATTGCATAGCACAGTCTAGGCTTTTAGTGTACCTGTCATGTAAACCTTTGCATAAATATATCCTTTCTTTTCTTTTGGTTAAAAACATAGGGGTGGCTGGCTAGATCATATGGTACGTGTATGTTTAACTTTTAAGGAACTGCTAAACTGTTTTACAGAGCAGTTGTACCATTGTACATTACCTTCGGCGGCGTGGGAATCCTCCACTTGCTTGCCAAACTTTGGTGTAGTTGGTCTTTTTAAGTTTAGCCATTGTAATAGGCCTGCAGTGGTATCTCACTGTGGTTTTAACAGATATTTCTATAAGGACTAATGATGTTGAACATTCTTCATTGCTTATTTGGTGAAGTCTTTCTTTAAATCTTTTGTACTTTTTTATTGAGTTTTCTTATTATCAAGTTTTGAGAGTTCTTTACATGTTCTGTCCTTTATGAGCTATATTCTTTGCAATTTTTTCTCCCAGTTTGTAGTCTGTCTTTTCATTTTTTTAAACAGTATCTTTTGAGGAGAAATTTTTAGTTTTTATGAGGTCCAAATTATCAATTTGTTCTTTTATGGATTATACTTATGGTTTCATAGCTAAGAAACCTTTGCCTAATCCAAAGTTGTAAAGGTTTACTTCTAAGTTTTCTTCAAGAGGTTTTATTGTTTTACATTTTTTTATTGTAGTAAAAAACACCTAACATGAGAGAAATCCTCTTAACAAATTTTTAAGTGTATAGTACAGTATTGTCAACTGTAAGTACAATGTTGTACAGTAGATCTCTAGAACTTTTTTATCTTGCAGAACTGAAATTCTGTAGCCATTGAATTGCTACAACCCCTTCCCTCTGGCAATCACCATTCTATTTCCTGCTTCTATGAGTTTGACTACATTAGACACCTCATATACGTGGACTCATGCACTATCTGTCCTTCTGTGATAGCTTCTTTCACTTAGGATAATGTCCTCAAGATTCATCCGTATCGTTACACATGACAGGATTTCCTTTTTCTTAAAGGATGAATAATATTCCATTGTATTTATATACCACGTTTTCTTTATTAATTTATTTGTCAGTAAACATTTAGGTTGTTTCCACATTTTGGTTACTGTGAATAATGCTGCAATGAATATGGGAATGCAAATATCTCTTTGAAATCCTATTTTCAATTCTTGTGGATAAATATCCAGAAGTGGGATTGCTGGATCATATGGTAGTTCTATTTTTTAACGTTTTGAGGGCCTCCATACTGTTTTCCATATGGCTGCATCATTTAACATTCTCACCAACAGTGCATAAGGGTTTTAATTTTTCCACATCCTCTTCAACTCTTGTTATTTTGGTTTTTGATAATGGCCAATCAAACAGGTGTGAGGCAGTACTTCATTGTGGTTTCGATTTGCATTTCCCTGATGATTAGTGCAGTGGTAGTAGCAGGATTTACGCCCAACCTGTTTCGTGGGAGAAGTGTTCGGGTGTACCAGGTGGCGGATTGGGTTGTGGAACTCCCAGGAGTCTGGATCCTACAGTGTGCCTTGGGAGGGAAAGGGAGCTGAAACTGGGCAGAGCGGGACTGGGCAACTTGCACTCAGGGACCCCAGTGGCAGGTGCACGGGGGTGGCAGGGCAGTCCTCAGGCTTCTGGCTAAATGTTTAGGTGAAGGACATTGAAGCTGCACTGAGGCCTTAGCACCAGGAGAGAGAGGAGGCCCCAGCAGCCACAGCTTTGGCCAATGGGAGTGGAATTAGCTTCCCTCTCATGTCCCAGTCTCTGCAGGTCTTCGCCGCCATCCTGACTGCAGCAGTAGATAGGATTATTCTGTCAGACTCAGCAGATTGCATCTAATCCTTAAAGGATCCCTGGGCTATGGGAGATGCTACCTGGCTTAATATCAAGCCTCTGGGACAAATCTCCTCCCGTTCAGGTCCCCAGGGGTTGGGGGGCAGGGGAGAGTCTAGTTCCAGTGCCAGTGGCTGGAGCCCACAACACATTCATTTCCCAGTTCTGAATGCAGGAGCCCATCCCCCACCTGAGTTTCTCTAATGCCAAAGACTGGTATCACCGCTAGATCCAGGAACCATGCATAACTTGTGAAGAGCTAGAGTTAGGAATGGTATCTTACTGTATCCAGGTAGTTCTGTGGGGACAATTCCTGGAGCAGTTCCTTCTCACAGTCTGCTGGCCACTCCCTAAGTTAGATTCAGGGCTTGGGAGAATCAAGGCGGACTCCCATGGCCTGGATTGCACGATTCCCCAGTGGGAAAGTGAACCACAGGAAGACACTCGCTCATCCTCTCCTGTAATGGGATTCACTCTTGGCTTTTGGCTGGTCCTGGTCACATGGCTGCCTGCTTCCTCCTCCTTTCCAGAATGTGGAGTTTTCTTTCACGTTTCTGTTGAACTCCTGTATTCCCTCTTGGATGATATATTCAACGGGTAATTCTACACAGTATTTTGGCCCTTCTAAGTGGATGAGACGTGGTGGAAATGCTTCTAGTAGCCATGCTGGAAAAAAAAGATGTGTTTTTAAAATATTTGCCCACAAGAAGCCCACGTTAAATAAAAAGACACAATTAGATCAAGTAATAGGGTAGAGAAAGATACACCTGTCTATCACTAATCAAAGGAAAGCTCAAATGGCTATATTAATAGCAGACAAAGTAGATTTTAGAACAAAGAATATTACCTAGGATAAAGAGAGTTATTACATAATTGTAAAAGGAACATCTAAGAGACACAAGAATTTTAAGTATTTAGGTACCTAATAACAAAGTTTAAAAATATACAAAGCAGGTACTGATAAAACTAAAAGAATAAATAGGCAAATTCACATATTTATTTGGATATTACAAAACTGCCTCTCTCAATAATTGATTGAATAAGTAGTCAAAAAATTAGTAGAAGGTTTTATCAACACTGTGACCCAATCTAACCTAGTTGATATTTATGGAAGACTCCACTCAACAACAGTAGCAGCCTTGTGATGTGCAGATCACAGGCTTTCTGCTAGCAGCCACTTCTGAGAAACTCCGTCCTGTTCACACTTTCTGGCCATGACAAGCCACTTCCATAGAACGGTTCAGTCCATCACACCCTTGCATGTTTAGCCTTCCTGTATCCTTAGCAGTAATGGACCCCTTCAAAAGACCAGTCCTGGCCAACTCCTCTGCCACATTTTCTCGCCTCTGGCAGAATGCATGTATCTGTGGTAGCCATGCCCTATTCAAAGAGCTCTGAATCTTAGCCATAGAGCAGGGCACTCTCTGACTCCTTAGTTCCTTTATTTTCCATTATTCCTTAGCCCAGAGATAAAACCTGCTCTTTCACCCACTACTTCCAAACCCCAAAGAGTTCACTGAGTAATTAACCTCGTTCGATGTTTCTAGGCAACAATAGTTTATGTTAAATTTTCCCTGTTTGAACATCTGGAGTGGTTTCTGCCTCCTGACCTGACCCTGACTGATACACCCTAATGTGTCACGGTGGCAATCGTGCACATCTAAAATACTGTGATCCATGGTAGCATCTCTGGCAGAAAAGTGGTGGCAAATGGTATGTTGGGTGAGCTTAGAGGAAACTTTAAAGAGGCCTGAGCTAGCTGTCAAGTGCCATTTAACCTTTCCCTTATTTTTCATTCTTTGTGCCTAGAAAGAGAACATAATGGCTTAAGCTCTAGAAGTCACCATATGACCAAGAGATGACCTTGAGGATGAAAGCCAAATGCTTCCAGCACAGCAAACAGAAAGATTAAAACGTTTTCATCACCAATGCATTAATGGAGGCCCCATACTACACCTGAATTCTCTGTCTCTCAACTTCATGTCATCAGGAAAAAAAGTCCTGTAAAAGAGAAATACTTATACTATGGGGGTGTGCTATAAGAGCATATTAAGTTGTTTCTAAAACTTTAGCCTTGTAAATACTGTAGTTAACATCCCCCGACATAACTTTTTGTCCTCAACCCTGATTCATATTCTAAGAAAATTAGGGAACATAGAGAATAAATATTTTAAAGTTTTGATGTATATTCTGTGAATTGTTGATTTACATTTTTTGCAACATAATTCTACTTTTTCCATTCACATGTTCATTTTTCTTATTGATTTGCAAGCATTCTTTTGATGCATAAAATATTACTACAATCTTAGCAGCTTAAAACAGCATACACTTATTATTTTATAGTGTCTGTAAGTTAGGAATCCAGGTACGGCTTATGTGGGTCCTCTGTTTCAGGGTCTCATACAAGGCTGTAATTAAGGTGTCAGCTAGGGTGGGGTCTCATCTGAAGGTTTGATAGGGAAAGATCCACTTCCAAAATCACGTACATGATTGTTGGCAGGATTCAGCTCCTTTTGGACTATTGGGAGCCTCAGTTCCTAGCTGACTATTAGCTGGGGGCTATCTTCGGTTCCTTTTTGTTAGCTTTCCCAACATGACATCAAATCCAGCAGGGAGAGAGTGCATTAGCAAGCTGTGAGTCAGAATCTTTCATAACTAATCACAGAAGTGAAATGCCCTCAACACTGAGGTAGCCTATTGGTTAGAAGTAAGTTGACAGGTCGGTCCACACTCAAGGGGAGGGGATTATACAAGGGAGTAGATACCAAGTGGTGGTACCATCTTAGAGTTCATTTTGTCACCTTGAAGAAAAGTACCTTTGTTTTATTATATTCACAGCAGTGATTTTTTCTTTTTTTTACTTTGAGAGACTTTTACTTCATTAATGATAATTTTGGGCACACTGACAGTCTTATTCCCATAGAATTTCAAGTGCAAAATGTTAAGAAAGATCTGAGGTTTCTTAAGATAGATATTTGTGGTCACCATAGGAAGCTGTGCCTTGTAGGACATCTGTCTGGCCTGCCCATCCTTCCTCCCAATGGTAAATCCTTAGATTATATGCCTTGCTCCTGAGGAAGTAAAAAAGAAACTGCCTTGACAATGCCAAGGGTTCTTTGTCCTTCTTTGGCAGTGGTCTACAATGCCAGTGACAGAGCACTCGTGGACCTGTTCAGTGGATGTGGGGCTTCAGGGCCACCATCAGTCCCCAGTCTGCTTTGGCTACAATATGAGGGCCTCACATCAACTTCTGGCAAAAAGATACTGGCCCAGGGTTCCCAGCCCCTTTGCCAGGCCTGGACAGTATGGAAGCTAAGGGGTAAGTGTCCTGGAGCCCATCTAAAACCCATTCACTGCACACCGGTTGGAAAGCTCTACCATAAAGACTGTCACTCCATGTATAGAGCTGTCCAGCAAGAGCTCTCTCTACTCTTGTTACCCATTGAAAAAAAGGAGTTTCTCCAACATATAAACTTGATCTGAAATGATCTGTTTTTGGATTATTGCCTTGTAATTAGGTTTCCCAGTTTCACAAGGATAACAAAAACTTCCAACTTATTATAAAACGGTTTTGCCCTTCTTTTGGTTACTTTATGACCCTAAGGAATCTGTGAGCATAAAACAAGATTAAGAGAGTGAAGAGAGCCAGCTATTCGGGATGCCAACCAATGTGAGGTGCTAAAAAGTAAAATGCTAGACTACATTGAAAACATTGTTCCATTTAATTCACAATTGCTTTCTTTAATACCTGGTGAAATGCAAATTTCTCTTGCTCCATCTGAAACAGGCAGTGTCTTGGAATAGACCTTGAAATGCAAACAACAACAAAAAC
>RJWJ010046072.1:0-11498 GCA_004363605.1 Indri indri | reverse complement strand
TCTCAAGTGTACCAAAGGACATTTTGTTCTGTCAAAAGCAGCAGGACCAAAAGGAAAGTACCACAAGTGTTTCCAAATATACTTCCCTACCTATACCAGCAACCGTGTACTAAAAAGCACTAAGCAAGTACAAATGAGCACTAAACAACCTTATACCAAAAAGCATTCTTGTAACTGTCAGGGCATGGTGTGAATTCCTTTCTCTTTAAGCAGCAACTTAGAGGCCTGGTGTTTTTAAGTAATATAACGTTAAGCAAAATTGTCAGGTATTTTTTAATGTTGAAAACTTAAAACTAATATGGACAAACATAATTTACTACCTTTTACTGTTTTAATATACTTGGTTACTTATTTCCATTTGAAAGGCAAAAGGATACCTCATAATCTGATGCTGAGGAATAGAGAAAAAAAATCAGCTCCCAGACTTAAATATGCCCAATTTGAGTAGGAATAATTATCTAGTGTGTGCTAAGCTCATGGGAAATACATGTTGAAGTAAATGTGACAAAACATTAGTGGATAGATAATGCTAATGAAGGGTAAAAATAGACATGTTCCTTTCTGAAAATTTAGGACTCTGCCATGCAACTATCTTCTGTTTTTAGAATTTATAGTCATTATTCTTAGTCCCACCAGAAACATTCATTCTTTGAGCATGTACAGGTATACCTGGGGTGTTTATTACACTTTTCAAAACGCTAGCAAGTTTTTCTTTGTATAGAGTTGAAATGTATTGTTCATGCATGCCTGTGATATTCATCATCAGTATATACCTGTAAAAGATAAATTACCACTTCCTCTCCACACCTTAGGGTTCCCTCTCATTAAAAACAATAGTAGTTTCTATAGAAGTTTCAGTGAGGAACTATGGTTACACAAATAACAGACACAGAAAAATTTTGTTATGGTGGGTTTTTTCCCTAGAATTCCTAAAATTTCAAAGGAGGGGAACAATACCCTATGTTCGTTCAAATTAATCCTCTCTACTTTGAGGTATACCTTTCTACCTATATTTTATATAGGTTAATATTTTTTAAAAGTTTGAATTCTCTCTTTCAAGGTGCACTGAGAGCAGTTTAGAAATGTTGTAATTGCTGTCACTGCTTTACATGTGGATTATGAACAAATCAAAGTTTGCTGTGTGATTGAGATCTATATATATTTATCACTGTTTTAAATTGTAACATTTCATAAATTTGTCAAATTTTAGACACACTCTTTCCTGTCTTTTGTGTGGATAAAGTCTGTGGTTTTATTTCTGAGATTAGAGTTAGTCTGGTGTGCTGACTTCATGTCTGTCGTTCCAAAGATTTGATTGTATTTATTTTTTTTCTCCAGTGATTGAAAATATAGTGAAAATCCCATTTACAACTTCATGTATTGATATTTCTAGACATGGTCTGGTTCTAAAAGAATTTACTTGGTGTGCAATTTTTTAAGTGTTTCATGTAGACAGATTAATATATTTTTATACAACACTGTATTTCTACACTTGTTTCAAGATTATTCTTCAGTGACTTTTTCAAGTGCATGTATTAACAGAAGACTGTTTGGAATAAGAGTGCAGTGGCCTTTACAGCTCAAAAGAAGTGTAATACAAGTGATCACAGAAAGCGAGAATGGGTTTATACTGTACATGGAAACCTAATGCCTCTCTTCTAAAGCTTTGTACATTTTTTTCATGAAATAGATTAAATATTTTATCTCTAACACCGTGTTTCTGTTTTTAATATGCTTTCTAAGTATATCATGAGATAATTTTAATACTTGCAAACCTGTAAGCTATGATCTATTTGAGATTTGGGGGAAATGGGGAGCATAATATTTAGTTTAAAAAAAATTCTGCAAGCAAATACTTCAAAATCAAATCATATAACATAACTGCTATATAGGTTTTTGGAAAATATATTGGGAAAGGGTGATATATTCAGTAAATGATATTGGGAACATTTAAAAAGAACAACCAACAGCAAAAATTAGATTTCTCCTTGACACTGTACATACAAAATTTGAAAGGAATTAATGACTTACCATAAAAATAAAGTTATAAAAATGCCAGAAGAAGATAAAGGAAAATATCTGTAGTTTTTAGGGTGAGGATGGCTGCATTCCTAAGAATGACCTAAAACCCAAAAGCAATGATTGTAAAGGTTGATTGATGTGTGTGACTAGATAAAAATTTTAAGCATCTGTATGATGTTAAAAAGTTAAAAGGATATATCAAACTGAAAGAAAATACTTTCAAAACAGAAAATGGACATAGGATTAATGTGTATCATTTGTGAAGAACTATAAACTATTAAGAGGAAGACACCCCAGTTGGAAAATTGGCAAAGAATATGAGCGTGCAATTCACAGAAGAGATTATATAAAGATGTTCAGTCCCACTAAATCAAGAAATGCAAGTTCATTCACTCAGCTATTTATTGAACACCTGTTTTATGTCCAGGCCTCACAGTTGAATTTGAATGATGAGAAAAGCCCAGTCATAACACCCACCTGCAAGAAGTGCAGAGGCTGTGTAGGCTGCTGTTTTCCAAGTGATTCTACCAATTCCATTCACATTGGCAAAGTATATGAGAACCAGTGGATCCACATTTTCTCCAACATTGTATTGTCAGACTTGAATTTTTGCCATTCAAATGTAAGATGTCATCTCATTGTGGTGGTAATTTGTGTTGCCATCACCACCAGTGAAGCTGAACGTTTTTCTACCTTTCTGACCCAGCAGTTGCACTTGTAGAAATTATTTCAGTAGAATACTTGCATATGTGCTCAAAAGTGTGTCAGCATTGTAATAGTGAAAAACTGGCAACAACTTAGATGTCTGTCAACAGGGAAATATTAAGTAAACAACAGTCCATCCATACAATGAAATACAATGCAGCCATTAAAAAGAATTACAAACATCTATTTGTTTGTACTTATTTGTTATGCGAAAAACACAGATTTCAGGATTAATGTGAATATCCATTTTTCATTTTTTTAAAACTAGCTCCATGAATATGTGTACACGCACATACATACGTGCATAAATAGTCCTTGCTTTGCACAGTAATGCAAGACCATAACAATGACCATCCAAGCTGAAACTGTGCAAAGCAATCTCAATAATCAATGGGGAAAAATATAATTGTTTCATGACCTTTAAAAATGTAAGTGAAAATGTTAAAAGCCCTCTTACTGTCAATCATAAATGTATGGGGAAATGAAAAATATAGTAAAGCTAATACTTAGTACACCATAATTTAAAACATTGCAAATATTGGGAATTCAAGTTTTTATGTGTCAAATAAGTATTTAAACAGTGCTTGCTTTCTTCTAATGATATAATTTACAATACAAAGCAAGTTATCTTTTCTATGCCTTGGCAAATGTCATACTTCTTTCTTTGATGCTTTCAATGTTGTTAAGATATCTCTAAGAGTTCTTTATAGTTTTATGCCAGCATCACTTCCTCTGGTCACTGTGCATGTTGCTCAGCTCGTGCACAGACAGCAGAGTGGCCCTGAGCAGATTACTTCATCTCTATCAACATTCAGTTTCTTAGCTGTACAACTGGATATGAATACCTCACAGAATTATTTTGCGATAATGTTAATCATCTTTTCATTACAACCATTTTCCTTATCTATGTTGGTAAGTTCACCTTCACAGAGTGTCTCTGGCTTCTTATCTGGAGTCTGTCAAACAGCAACAGTATCAGCATTCCTGCAGTCAGCTCAGATTTTACTTCCGGTGTATCACTTTTCATTTCTTTGCTGTACTTTTTGTGTTTGTTGGCCAGCTCCCTCTTTTGACATTTTCGTAAAAGGTCATGTGGCTCTGTCACTAGGAAACAAGAAGACTGTCTGTGCATTAGCTGAATAACAGATGCACAGTGACCAGTCACTGAAAGACTTTGAAAGAAGTGACATTATTGGTTACTGATCATGGGGCACATCTCTTATTACACAGTGATTTGTGGACTGAAGAGCCAATGGTAAAATTTGTACTTAGTATCATTTACTAGGCCATGCTAAGTGAAATTCGAACTGTGTTATTTGGAGACTAGTGTTGTTTAAACCATGTAACAGAAATTGTGCGTATCAGAATTGTTCAAAGCAAGGACTGCCTTCATATATATGGAAATACATATACACACACGTGTGGAAATATAAATAGGAAAAAAATAGAAAAATAATGGGACACACAAATTCCCAGCAACTATATAGAGTTGAATTTGGGGACAAGGATAGCGAGGAACTAGTATTTATTGACTATTTTCGTATTGTTTGAATTCTTACAAATTAATATTGTAATTTTTTAGAACAAATTAAGTGGAAGAAAGTTTACTTTGTTTCCCAAGTGATTGCTTTGTGTACATTCTGGAAAAAGCCAGAAGGGTAATGAGTAGTAATACAAGAAACTGTGGAATAAATAAATGTTCTCTGGGGGAAAAAGCCTATGATGGTTATCTTAGAGTATGTGAAGAAAAATATAAAATGAGAGCAAACTTGCCACACAGCATAGTGTTGTGTCTAAGACACCAACTCTGGCAGCTAACCCGACACTGTCCCTTAGCAGAATGGCCTGGAGCAAATTACTTCATCAAATTCGGTTTCCTAGTTATACAACTGCATATTGATACCTCACAGAATTATTTTATGATAATGTTAGAAAAACACTTAGCACAGTGACTAACAGCTAGTAAATGCTCAAAACATTGAATTATTCATGCCATGGAGAGCAGTGAGTTTTCTGCCAGTGAATGTCTTCAAATCGAGTCTGTAAGGTAGTTGATCCAAGTATTTATCATATCAGATGGAAAATGGAACCAGAGGACCTCAAGTTCTAGGCCTTTCTAAGAGTTTGATTTGGAATATGTATATGGAAAAATAAGTTTGTTTAGTCTTATTTCAAAATAATTTGTTATTTATGCCTTAGGACATTATATTTTTTAGAATGAGACATACCCTACAAACCAATACAAATAGTACATTTACAGATATGCAAAATTTTATTGGGACTCAGAAAATTGTTTAAATTTTATTTTTTTAGAGATGGGGTCTCACAGCTCACTGCAGCATCCAACTACTGGTCTTAAATGATCCTCCTGCCTCAGTCTCCCAAGTAGCTAGGATTACAGGGGCACACAGCACACCTAGTTAATTTTTTTTAATTATTATTTTTTATAGAGACAAGGTCTCACTACATTGCCCAGGCTGGTCTTGAACTCTTGGCCTCAAGCAATCCTCCTGCCTCATCCTCCCAGACTGCTGGAATTATAGGCATGAGCCACCATGCCAGGCCTAAAATGCTTTTAGTTAATGAAATGCAGCCTTGTTAGTGGAAATAATTTTGTGTAACTCCAATCTCTAGCTAATTCAATTTATATTTTGAACTCCTAACTAGGTAAAAAACTTACGACCTAAAAGGATCTTGAGAAAAATCAAATTTGATATTCACTCCCCTCCCTTTTTTTCTTTATGAATAGTTCATGAAAAATATTTGAAATATCCTTCATGTATACAAAGGATTACTAAGGCTATTTTAAAACTCCATTGAAATAAACATTTATGAAAAAAATCATGGGCTATCCAACATACAATAATCATGTTATTTTACAGATCTGTGACCTCAATCTTAACAATTTTCCAAGGAATGCACTGCTTTTTGTTACGAGATTTTTTTTCAATGACACATAGAATACATCTAGACCTTTATGATAGTCTGTGCTCATTTTCTTGCCTTGTCAGTTGTTAAGGAGCAGATCTAATCTAATGACAGCACTAAAGTCATATTGTGTCAATAAAGTGCGTCTGTCAAATTCTGCCGCAGTGAACGAGGTAATGGGGAGGTTCATTGAAGTGACCATTTCCAAACTCGTGCACTCGGGAATCTGCCTTTTGGTATATGCAGCGACCCTCATCAGGGTCCAGTAACGTGTCGATGCTGCCTAATTATTTTCCAACAGCAGGAGAAGCCCCTCGACATAAATAATGGGATTGCTTCAAGTCAGTTTTTCAATCATTAATTTTTTATGAAACTACAATGAGAACATTTTTTGACATTGATGAGTACAGTACTTCATTTTGCTGTGCATCGCAACACTAAGTTGACTTTCTTTTAATTGAGATAGTTCAGCTTTTTAGTTTGAAAACATCTTCATAACTTTTAAACACTGCTTGTATCTCTGTTGTGAGATATATACACACAAATTATATATACTAAATTACGTATGTATGCCAAATTTGTATATATGTGTGTGTGTATAATTTGTGAGTTTGACCAGTTGCACTTTCTAGTTTTCCCTTTGCGACCCCAAAGTCACAATTCTAGTGAATCTTAGGGTACAGTTTTAATAAGCGGTAACTTTAATCCAACTTTGGAAATTATGATTAAAAATATGTTAAGCATATTTTAAGTTCAGTTGCTAAGGGAAGCTAACAGATGATCACTGTATATAGTGTGCCTGCTATTAATTCTCCTTATTGAAGAAATCACTGAGAGGATCCCCAAGAAAGGTTAAATTCTGTAATCCCACCAACACATGAGAAGCATTCATTTCCCCTGATACGTTTAAGATTTTAATTTGAAAGAGTCATTTCATTAAATAGTATCTATCTGTTTAAATTGAAATTACTTTCTATTTGGCATTTCATTTGAAATGACACCACAACCAGGTTCCTTATTAAGAGTAGGCAAGATAAGGAGGATAAATAGTTGAAGTGTAGTTTATCTGCCCATCGTGGAAAGGGAAAAACAACAGCTTACCCATGTTCAGGAAGCTGGCATGACCTAAGAATTCGGGCGTTGCAAGGGATGTAACAAGGCTCTTTACCCCGTCCCTTGTCTTTGGGCAGAAATACAGAACAGTTAAGTCAGCCTCGCTGAAAGTCAAGTAGAAAAAACACCTGCTTTTATTTGTTTAACTTTCTGGAGGAAGAACAAAATCATCATCCATGTGTCCAAGAGCCTTATTTGATTTTCTTGCAGCTTGCTATTACAAGCTCTTGGATGTTTTTGCTGTGATTCAGTGTTGTAGGTAAAAGGTACAACAGTAAAGTCATAGGCTGGGCGTGGTGGCTCATGCCTGTAATCCTAGCACTCTGGGAGGCTGAGGCAGGAGGATCACTTGAGCTCAGGACTTTGAGGTTGCTGTGAGCTAGGCTGATGGCACGGCACTCTACTCAGGGCAACAGAATAAGACTCGGAAAAAAAAAAAAACACTAAAATCATATTAATAATTTGTGTCAATAAAGCGCATCTGTCAAATTCTGCCAGGATGAACGAGGTAATACAGAAGCTGCATTTTAGTCACTCATAAGATTAAGCATGCAAAAATAAGGATCTAGCCTGTTTTAAAATGCTATTCTGCAAAGTTTATGGGAAGCACATTCTATTATTTGACAGCCCCGCTAGGAGATTACCCCTTGTGTCTAATGTATGTACCTTGCTCTGCGTTGTAAGCATTCCACTTGTTTGTTGTTCAGTGGACATGTATACTAGTTCTTTATAACCTTAACCTCTTTTCAAAGTTAGATCATTTCATATTTTATCTTTTTCTTCAATTCAATATTAAAACCCCACATGTATGCCTGCTAGGTCCTCTTTCCCAGTCTTCTGTTTTCTGTCAGCCCAGCATGAATTGTTCATAGCCACCTGAAGTTATAAACCCAAGAATTAAACTATATGTTCTGTGGAAAGGATAGCTAATGTTGGCGATCAGGCCATACTTCCTGAATGGCCCATGAGGGGCTCTGAGGCTCCTCTCTCCAGTGAACAACAATAACTGGTGAAAATTGTGTTAAAATATCTATTTAAATTGTCTGGAAATTGTCCCAAGGGCATACAGCCAATGAGAAAATCTAAACCTTGTTAAGAACCGTGAGAATATGTGGCACTGGAGCCATGACTTTTCTTCCCTCTCCCTGCCCAGATCAATGTGATGGAAGCTCCACTCCAGCTATGGCCAAGGCGATGAGACTCCCTCTCCCCCAGTTCCCAGTAAAGTGCCGGCATCTTCATCTCCCCCAGCTGTGCACTGAAAAGGCTAAATTCCAGGTGAGTGCAGCCTTGAGTCCAGGGGCTCTCTTCCTTCAACTGAACCCCCACTCAGAAAGCGGTGGTTCTGCCCCAAGCATGACAAGCTGAGATTACTGGAGCCCCCAACACCCTCGACTCAGCTCACTGGTAGGGCAGAGATTCCACCCCAAGGAAGCCAAGAAGACCAGAGGCTACCACCTCTTGTGCCCTGTTCACAAAGCATGGCTGTCACTCCAAAAAAAGCAGGACACTGACCTCACTTCCATCACAGCACAGTGGCATAGAAAATTAAAAATGAAAGAGGGGACATTACTACTGACCTTACAGAAATAGAAAGATTATAAATGAATGCTATGAACAATTTAACTTACATAAAATAGAAAATTTTCCATAAAGATAAAAAAAAGGGCTGAAAATGACTCAAGAAGAAATAGAACATCTGAATAGACCTTTACGAATAAACATATTGATTAGTAATGAAAAAACATCCCACACACAAAAAAAGTCCCAAGAACAGATGGCTTCACTGGTAAATTCTACAAACAGTTTAAGAATAATTAGTATCAATGCTCCACAAAATTCTTCCGGAAAATGACAAAGAATACTTTCCAACTCATTCTGTGAGCTTGATGCCAAAATAAGACAAAGACATCACAAGAAATGAAAACTAAAAACCAATTATGGATATAGATACAAAAAATCCTTAATAAAAAATACTAGCAAACTGTATCCAGCCAGCAACATATAAAAAAAGAACAATGACTGTTACATAATAAAGATTCTGGCCTTTTCCCTGGGTTCCTGGCATGGAGATTCTAAAACTCTTGGAATTACCTGAGTGATAGAAATGTATTTTTTATTTATGAGCCCCTTGGATCACACCTGAATTTATACTATTTATAATGAAGTGACTTGTTGTGTACCCCTAGATAGCTTCAGGATGGGAGCTAAAGAGACTAACGATGCAATTAGAAGGTTGGAGCTTTGAGCCACGTTATATCAGCCTAGCCTTCCAACCTCCAGGGAGGGGAGGCAGGGGCTGGCGATTGAGTTCAATCACATGAACAATGTTTAACAAAACATGTCTATGTAATGAAATCCCAATAAAAACTCTGGATATGATGATTGGAGCCTTCTTGTTGGAGAACACATTGATGTGCCAGGAGGGTGATACACTCTGATTCCATCGGGAGAAGTTTTGTGTTCAGGACCCTCCAAGACCTCAACCTATATGACTCTGTATTTAGCTATAATCATAAGTATAGTATTTTCCTGAGTTCTGTGAATCATTATAGTGAATTGTCTAACCCAAGGGTATCATGAGAGTCCCCCAGACTCTCATGTAGCTGGTTAATCTGAAGTGAGGGCAGTCTTACTGTGGACCATGCCCTTTAATTTACGGGATGCGAACTAAGTTTGACTGGTTAGTGCCAGAATTGAACTGCAGTTGGTGTCAGAATAATGACCAAGTGGGATTAATTTCAGGAATGCAGGGTTGGTTTAACATCCCCAAATCAATTAATGTAATATACCCTATCAATGAAATAAAAAAGAATTACATGATAATATTAATAGATGCAGAAAATCATTTGACAAAATTCAATACCCATTCGTGATAAAAACACTCAATAAGCTAGCAATAGGAAGGAACTTCTTCAACCTGATAAAGGCATCTATGAAAAACCCACAGCTAACATTATATCATACTTAATGGTAAAAGACTGAATGCTTCTCCCCTAAGATCAGGAACAAGGTAAGGATTTCATTTATGCCACTTCTATTTTGCAGAAATTGACAAGTTGATCTTAAAATTCACATTTAAATTTAAGAGATGCAGATGGCCAAAACAATCCTGAAAAAGAAGAACAAATTTGGAGGATTCACACTTCCCAATTTTAAAACTTACTACAAAGTTAGGATAATCAAGACAGTATGGTACTGGCAAAAAAGCCAGACATGTAGATCAATGGAATATATTTGAAAGTCCAAAAATAAACATCACATTGCAGTCAAATAAGCCATCTTGGATTTTGGTAAAGATTTTATTGAATCTGTAAATCAGTTTGGGAAATAGTGCCATCATAACAATATTAATTCTTTCAATGCATAAACATGGAATATCTCTCCTTTAATTTAGGTCTTTTTAAATTTCTTTCAATGATGTTTTGTAGTTTTCAAGGTATAAGGTTTGCACTTCTTTTGATAAATGTATTCGTATGTATTTTTGGAATTATTATAGATGCAATTAAGTTTATTTTTGGTTTATTGCAAGTGTATAAAAATACAATTAAATTTTGTATATTTATCCTGCAACCTTACTGAACTCTTTTATTAGTTTTAATAGTTTTTTTAGTGGATTCCCTGGGATTTTCTACATATAAGATCATGGTATTGGTGAATATAGTTTTACTTCTTCCTTTCTAATCTGGATTCCTTTTATTTCATTTTCTTGCCTAATTGCCCTGGCTAGAACCTCCAGTCCAATATTGAATAGAAGAGGCATGAGTGGACATCCTTGTTTTGTTCCTGATCTTAGGGAAAAAGAATTTGGTCTTTCACCATTAAGTAAGTACAGTGTTAACAATGAGTTTTTCACAGATGCCTTTTATCAGGTTGAAGAGTTTCCCTTCTTTTCCTAGTTTGTTGATTATCTTTATTATGAAAAGGTGTCAAATTTTTTCAAATGCTTTTTCTGTGTCTGAGATGATCATGTAATTTTTAAAAATTCTATCTATACACATTAATTGATTTTTGGATATTGAACCAACTTTGCATTGCTGAGATAAATCCCATTGAATCATGGTATGTAATTTGTTTTATTTATTTTAGTGGATTTGGTTTGCTAGTATTATGTTGAGTATTTTTGTGTACAAATTCATAAGAAATATTGGCCTTTGCTTTTCCCATGATACATTTGGTTTGGTATCTGGGTAATTCTGACCTCAAAAAATGAGTTGAGAAGTGTTCCCTCCTCTTCTATTTTTGGAAGAATTTGTGAATAGTTGGTATTAATTCTTTAAATGTTTGGTAGATTCAGCAGTGAAGCTATCCAGGCTTAGACTTTTCTTTGCAGGTAGTTTTTTTGGTTACTATTAATAATTCAATCTCTTCACTTGTTATGGATCTATTCAGTCTGTTTCTTCTTGAGTCAGTTTTAGTAGTTTGTGTCTGATTAGGTTCAGTGGTGTTTCCCCCAAAGTTCATGTCCACATGGAACCTGTGCATGTGACCTTATTTTAAAATAGGGTATTTGCAGATGTAATTAAGTTAAGGTGAGAGGGAATATCAGAGATTGGAATTTTGCCCCCACAAGCCAAGGAGCACAAAGATTTGCTAGCAACCCTCAGAAGCTAGGAGGAGGCAAGGAAGGATCCTCTGCTAGAGCATTCAGAGTGGGTACGACACATTAATTTCAGACTTCTGGCCTCCAGAACTCTGAAAGAATAAATTTTTGTTGTTTCAAGCCCCCC
>RJWJ010046071.1:0-11544 GCA_004363605.1 Indri indri | reverse complement strand
CAAATAGTCAAAGCAATTGTAAGCAAAAAGAACAAATATTGAGGCATCATATTACCTGATTTCAAATTATTCTGTAAGGCTGTAGTAATCAAAACCAGATGGCATTGGTATAAAAGTAGAGACATAGACCAATGGAATAGAATAGAGAAACTAGAAATAAAACCGTTTACCTAAAACCAACTGATCTTTGACAAAGCAGGCAACAATATAGACTGGGGAAAGGGAGCTTTATTCAATAAATGGTCCTGGGAGAACTGTATGGCTACATTCAGAAGAATGAAGCAGGACCCCTATCTCTCACCATACAGAAAAATTATTTAAGGTTGATAAAAGAATTAAACGTGAGGCATGAAACCACAAAAATTCTGGACAAAAATGTAGGAAAATGTCTTCAAGACATCAGCTTAGGCAAAGAATTTATGACTAAGACCCCAAAGGCAAATATAGTAACAAGAAAAATATTAAATAAATGGGGTTTGATTAAATTAAAAAGCTTCTGCATAGCGAAGGTAATAACCAACAGAGCAAATACACAATCTACGGAATACGAGAAAATATTCAAAATTATACATCCAAGAATTTACAAGGAACTCCAACAAATCAGCAAGAAATAAACAACCGCATTAAAAAGTGGGCAAAAGGCATGAACAGAAGTTTTTCAAAAGAAGATACACAAATAGACAAAAAAACATACGAAAAAATGCTCAGCATCACTAGTCAGCACAGAAATGCAAATTAAAACCACAATGAGATACCACCTTACCTCTGTCAGAATGGCCATTACTGAAAAGTCACAAAACAATAGATGTTGGCATGGAGACAGAGAGATAGGAATGCTTTTACATTGCTGATGGGACTTCAAATTAGTACATTCTGTATTAAAAACAATATGAAATTATTTCTTAAGGAAAAAAATGTAGACTTACCATTCAATCCAGCAATCTGAGTACTGGGTATCTCCCCAAAAGAAAAAAAGTCATTTTATCAAAAAGACACCTGCACTCTAATGTTTATTACAGCACAATTCAGAATTGTAAAGATATGGAATCAACCTAACTGGCCACTACTTCATGAGTGGATAAAGAAAATGTGATATGTACACACACACACACACACACACACACACACACACACACACCATGAAGTACTACTCAGCCAAAAAAAGAAATGAAATAATGTGTTTTGCATCAGCTTGATGGAACTGGAGACCATTATCCTAAGTGAAGTATCTCAAGAATGTAAAAACAAACACCGCATATGTTCATTAATAACTGGGAGCTAAACGTTGGGAACAAAGAGATGTAAAGGACATTGAAAACCAAGAAGGGTGGAGGTTGGGAGGAACTGAGGGATAAAAACTTACCTATAGGGTACAGTGAACCCTATTCTGGTAATGGGAACACTAAAAGTCCTGACTTGAGCATTATACAAGGTATCCATGTAACAAAAACATTTATATTTCAAATTAAAAAAACAAAAAAATATTAAATTTCACCTCAATGAAAAACCAAAAAAATACCCAAACAAACCAAAAATACCAAAACTACCCCTAATTTGTTACGGGAGCTGATGAAAAAAAGTAAGAACAAGCAAGAAAAGATGCATGGGTACAGATATTGGATTCTTAATAAAAAAATCTAAAGGAAATGCTAGGAATAAAAAACACTATAACAAAAATTAAAAATGCCTCTTGTGGTCATCAGTAGACATGTAGATAATAACACAGTGTTGAGTAAAGAACCTGTGAGCTTGAAGATAGGATAATAGAAACTTCCCAACCTGAAATGAAAAGGGGAAAAGAAATAGAACAGAATTTCATGTACTGCTCAACAATTGGAAGCATGTAACATATGTGTAATTGAAGTACCAGAAGGAGAGGAAAGAAAAAACGAAGCAGAAGAAATATATGAAGTAACAGTGGCTGAGAACTTTCCTAAATTAATGACAGACACCAAATCACTGATCCAAGAATTTCACAGAACATCTAACAGAATAAATATAAAAGCAAAAACAAAGAAAACCCCTTCACCTAGACATATCATATTTGAAATCCAGAAAACAAAAGACAAAGAGAAATTTTTAAAAGGAGGGAGGGGGAAAAACCTTATCTGTATCTATAGAGGAACAGGACAAAATTTATGGCAGATTTTTCATTAGAAACCACATAAACAAGAAGAAAATAATGAAATATTTAAAGCATTGGGAAAAAACCCCACTCACCTAAAATTCTATATCCTGGGAAATTACCTTTCAAAAGTGAATAGAAATAAAGACGTTCTCAAGCAAATACGAATGGAGGGAACTCACAGCCAGCAGACCTGTCCTGCAAGATGTATTAAGATATTTTTTTTTTTTCAAGAAGAAGAAAAATCATTTAGGTCAGAATCTTGGATTGACATAAAGAATTGGAGAGCAGCAAAGAGGTAATGACTGCTGGCAATTAGTATATTTTATTTTTTGTGGTTCTTCATGATCTAAAAGATAATTATTGTTAAAAGTAATAATAGTAACAAACTATTGTGTGATTAAAGCCTATGGAAAATTAAATGAATGACAGCAATGTTACAAAGGGTATGAGGGTAGAATTTGGGATTCTTTGTTTTAAATTACCTGTGGTAACATGAAGCAGAAGAGTGTTATTTGAAGGTGGACTTGAATTAATTAAAAAACTATGTTATAAACCCTAGGGAGAGCACTAAAAAAATGAAAAGAAGTGTAACTGATATTCTGAGAGGAGTGATGGAATGGAGTCATGTAAGAATGCTCATACAAAACAATATAAAGCAGGAAAGGAAGCCTCCAGCAGTAGGTAGAAAGGCTTACAAGTATAGTTGATATTGATCCAAAGGCATCAGTAATTGCGTTAAATTTGAATGGTCTAAATACACAAATGAGAATTCAGAGGTTGTTAATGTGTATTAAAAACAAGACTTGACTATGTATTTTTTATAAATAAATCCACTCTTAAAATAAAGACTTAGATAAGTTAAAATTAAAGGGATTGATAAAGATGTGCCATGGTAACACAAATAAAAAGAAAACTGGAATAGCTATATTAATTCCAGACAGGGCTTTAGAGCAAGAAAAATTGTTATTGAAAAAAAGAGAATTACATAATTATAAAGGGGCCAATTTTCCAAGAAAACACACAAATCCTAAATGTGTATGCACCAAATAATAGCACATCAAAATATGTGAGACCAAAACTGATAGAACTGAAAAGAAAAACAGAACGGTCCACTATTAGATTTGGAGATGGCAGCATACCCCATAAGTAATTTATAGATCAAGCATGCAGAAAAGCAATGAAGATATATTTTATCTGGACAGCACTATCAATCAACTTGCTCTAATTGACACTAGTGGAACACTATATCCACCAACCGAAGAATATATGCTTGACTCAAGCTTGCATGGAATATTTATCAAGATAGACCACAATCTGGGCCATAAAACACACCTGTAAAAATTTAAAGGAATTGAAGTAACACCAATCCTCCTCAAATTATTCCAAAAAATTGAAGAGGAGAGAATAAGTTCAAACTCTTTCCATGAGGCCAGCATGACCCTGACACCAAAGCCAGACAAAGAACTACAGGAGAAAAGAAACAAACAAAAACTACAGATCAATGGCCCTGTTCAATGCATCACATTAACACAATGAAGACAAAAATTTAAAAGAATAGAAAACATACTGAGTAGGTCCTAGGCAATAATTCAGTTAGACTAGAAAGAATTAACAGGCACACACACAGAAAATTTTCAAATATTGTGAAATTAAATAAGTCACATCTGATGAGAGGAGGAGGATGACTAACAAGATTTGTTATTACAGGAGGGAACATTTTTGAGTAAAGTATTGTCTAGCAAATAAAATAGAGTAGGTGTGAAGAACAAAAACGACCCACATTTTAGTAAATATGGATCAAAGAAGAATTCTTAAATTTTAAAATATTTTGAACTGAAGAAAATGAAAATACACTTTACCGAAATGTGTGGAAGGTAGCAAAACAATGCTTTGAGGAAAATTTGTAACATTCAAGATATATTTAGAAAATAAGAGATATCTAGAATCAATAACCTTTGCTATCACCTTGGAAAGTAGAGACAGAAGAGCAATTTCAGCCTAAACAAGGCATGAAAAAAGAAATAGTAAAAATTAGAACAGACATTAATGTAATTTAAAACAGGAAAAATGAGTAACAATTAATAAAACAAAAAAATTAGGTTTTGAAAAGATTAATACGCATGATAAACTTCTAGCCAGGTAAGGGGGAGGGGGTGGAGAGAGAGAGAGAGAGAACAAATTACTGATTTCAGAAACATAATAGTGATCAAAACTGAAGTTATCAATCACATTAAATAGATTTAAAAGGAAAAATATAAACAACTCTCTGGCCACAAAATTGATAACTAGATGAAATAGACCAGATTCTTGGAAGACACAAACTACCATAACTCAAACAAAGAAAAAAGATAACCTGAATAGCCTTATGTGTTTAAAAGTAATTGAATTAATAACTAATAAGTCTCTCAAAATTAAATCAAGTAGTCAAAATCGTTTCTCTGGTAAATGTACAAAACATTAAAGAAAAAATGGCACCAATTCCTTGCAATCTCTTCCCTAAAGTAGAAGCAGAGCAAAACTTCCTAACTCATTCTAAGTACAGAATGACCCTAATATCAAAACCAGACAAACAAAACATTAAAAAGAAAGGAAAATGACAAAACATTATCTCTCATAGATGCAAAAATCCTCAATAAAATATTAGTAAATTAATTTCAGTAATGCATAAAAGATAATTATACATCATGATCATGTAGGATTTATTACAGGTGTGCAAGGTTAGAAAATAAATCTATGTAATCCATCAAGTAAATAGATCAGAGAAGAAAAATCATCTATCGATTGGCTCAGAAGAGGAATTTGACAAGTTGCAATATCTATTTAAGATAAAAACTCTTAGCAAGCTAGGTATAGAGCAGAACATTCTGAATTTGATTTAAAAAAACTGCAAAAGATGTACAATAAAAAAATTGTACTTAATGGTCATAAATGATGTGTTTTAATCCTAAGAGACTGGGAACAAACAAAGGATGTCCCCTCTTGTCACTCCTATTCAACACAGTACTGGAACTCCTAACCAGCACAATGAGATAAGAAAAGGAAATAAATGTATACAGATTGGAAAGAAAGAAAGAAACTGTTTCTCTTGGTAGGTTATATGATTCTCTATGTAGATAACCCCAAAGAATTTAATAAAAAATTTCTTCTTCTAATAACTATAATAAGGTTAGAAGATGCAAGGTTTAATATGCAAAAAATTAATTATTATACTTTCCTATACATCAGTAATGCATAATCAAAATTTGAAGTTAAAATATAATACAATTTGAATAGCACATAAGTGAAATATTTAAAGTAAATTGTAGAAAATCTGTATGTGAAAAAGTAGAAAACACTGATAAAAAAATCAAAGAAAATCAAAACAAATGGAATGATATTCTGTATTCATGGTTTGGAAGGCTCAATATTGTTAAGGGGTCAGTTCTTCCCAAACTGATCTGTAGAGTCAACACAATCAAAATCAAAATCCCAGCAAAATACTTTGTAGATATTAACTGCTCTGGACTGAATTTTGTCTCTTCCTCCACTCCAAATTCATATGTTGAAGCACTAACCTCCATTGTGATGAAACTTGGTGATGGGGATTTGGGGAGCTAATTAGGTTCAGTGAGGTCATGAGGGTGGGACTCCCATGATAGGATTAGTGGCCTTATAAGAGGAGGAAGAGAGTAATTTCTCGTTCTCTCCTTCATGTCTACACGGTGACAATGCAGACATTTGCAAGTCAAGAAGAAAGCTTTAACTTTAAAAAGAACTGGCTGGCACCTTGATTTTAGTCTCCCTGGCCTCCTGGACCAGGATAAATAAATGTCTTTTGCTTAACCTTAAGTTTATGGCACTTTGTTACAGCAGTTGGAGCAGACTGAGACATTGACAAACTGGATTCTAGTGTCTATGTGGAAAGGTAAGACCTAGACTAGCGAATTCAAAACTGAAGAAGAAAGTTGCAGTACTCAAATTACCTTATTTAAAGACTTGTTACAAGGCTAACATAATAGTGACAGTCTAATGTTGGCAAAAGAATAAAAACATAAATCAATGAAACAGAATATAGAACCCAGAAATAGACCCACACAAATACAGTGAAGTGATTTTTGAAAAAGGCTTCAACTCAATGAAGAAAGGACAGTCTTTAAGCCAAATTGTGAGAAAAGAGTTAAAATGTCTATATGTAAAAAATATAAAACCTAGACACAGATTTTATACCTTTCATAAAAAATATCTCAAAATTGATCATAGACCTAAATGCATATGATCAATTACATTTGATCAATATGAAACTTGATAATTTAATTGATCATATAAAATGTGAAACTATACAACTTTTAGATGAAAATACAGGAGAAAAACTGTTACCAAGGGTTTCATGATAAGTTTATAGATAACAACATTAAAAGCATGACTTAAGAAGGAGAAATTGATAATTTGGACTTTATTAAAATTAAAATTTCTCCTGCGCAAAAGACCTGTTAAGAGCATGAAAAGACAATCCACAAAGAGTCAATATTTGCAAAACATGTATCTAATGAAAGTATCATGTAGAAAATGTACAAATAACCCTTAAAATTCAACAATAACAAAGAAACAACTCAATTAGAAATAGTCAAAAGACCTGAACAGAAATTTCACCAAAGATATATAGACAGCAAATAACTCTCTGAAGAAGTACTTAGCATTGTTTGTCATTAGAGGATTGCAAATTAAACCCCAGTAAAATATGGTTCCACACCTATTAGAATGTTTAAAATCCAAGACACCGACAGCAGCAGATTGGACTCTCGTTCGTCAGCAATGGGAATACAAAATGGCACAACCACTGAGAAATGTGTTTGGCAGCTTCTTACAAAGCCAAACATAGTCTTACCATACAATGCAGTAGTTAGATTCCTAGGTATTTACTAAATTCATTTGAAAACTTAGGTCTATACAAAATCTTACATGCATGTATTTAGTAGATTTATTTATAATTGCTCAAAACTAGAAGCGACCCAGATGTCTTTCAGGAGTTGACTGGATAGGCAAACTGTGGACTATCTATGCAATAAAATATTATTCAGTGATAAAAATAAATGAGCAGTATAATCATGAAAAACATATATGAATCTTAAATACATACTGCTATGTGAAGGAAGCAAGTCTGAAAAAAAGTTAAATGCTGTACGATTTCCATTATATGTCATTCTCCGGAAGAAAAACTATAGAGACAACACAGAAGATCGGTGAATGCCAGAGGTTTGGAGTGGGAGGGGATTGAATAGGTGAAACACAGAACATTTCATAGGGCAGTGAAACTATTGTGCATGATACTCTAATGGTGGATAGCTGTGATCATGCATTTGTCAAACCTATAGAAATGTACAGCACAAAGAGTGTACCTTAATGTATGCAAATTAAATAGGATTATTTAGAAGATTAGGTGACAACAGTATGGAATATAGAATGTGACAAAAGAATCTGATAGTATTAAAAATGTAAGAAACAATCTCACTGATGGAGGTAAGGGAATAACTTGGTGACCTAAATAACTTTGAAAATGAGTGTGGAGTCTGTGCACAAAGGAAACTGTGCATAAGAATTGTATTCTATTAAATAATTAAAAGTTTAGAAAAGAACTGTATTTTAGTTGCTAAAGTCATTTCCTGTAAGGACACTGGATAATAATTCTGAAACCACTATACATGTACACTTAAATTGACCAATTCAGTAAATTGATAGAGGATGCTGAGAGCCAGATCTGCCACTGTTGGAGTAGGAGCTTACAGACCAGCAAGGGGAGAAGGCTAGACTGTCCATGCGGTAAGGGATTAGAGTTGGAGACATCAGTATGAACTCATGTTTACCTTAATAGTCATAAAGTTATGTATAGAAACATTTATAGCCATGTGTATATGCACATGGATGTCCACATATATGTGTCTTCTCGTTTGTTAGCTGAGAAGGCCTACGTGCAAGGCTATCCCAGACCTTGGTTCTTAGATCCATTTGCCAAAGAAAGCAACCAGCATCCCTTGAAGAAGCGGCTGATTTTAGGACTGCGGCAGCAAATAGACGAGATAAGCCCTGAGCATTTTATAGGGTCGAAAAACAAGAAAGTACTAAAACACTCCCCCACACTCACCCTCAATGATGGGAATATAGAAACCAACTGAAAAGGGGATATAGAAACCAGCTGAAAAGCCCCCAATGGCCAAATGTGGAACAATTTGAGCAAAAAAACAAATATTATAGTATTGGATTATAAGCCAAAATATAAAAGAAATATTAATATTTCATACTGATATAAATATATCATTGAATAAGTAAATAAACAGATGAGATTTGACAAATTTCCAGTTGAGAAGAATTGCACATATTGTGTAGATACTCTGTCCTGGAGGACATGTAGAATAACTCCCCACTCATGAAATGTGTGGTACGTGATGACATGGTGACTTTTGTTTAAAGAGTACATTGTAGAAAGAAAAAAAAGAGTGATTTTATAATGGGAAAAATGGACAAAAACTTCCTCTGCCAGATATCAAGGATGATGTCCACAGTGATAAGTCATGTCCACGGTGTGTGCCTTTGACAGGATGTGGTGAGAATGGCACTTTGCCTGTGGGTTTTTACTTCTCAAAACCCACAACCCCAGCCTAAGCATGAGAGAGCATCAGACAAATCCCCATTGATCAATATTTGGCAAAATATCTGATCTGTAATCCTCTAAAATCTCCTGATATTCAAAACCAAAGAAAGTCTAAGAAATGATCACAACCAAGAGGAGCCTAAGAAGATATCACTGCCAAGTAAAATAGTACCCCCGATGGGACTCTGGAACAGAAAAAAGGACATTAGGGAGAAACAGAAAATCTAGGTAATGTATAGACTTTAGTTAATAATAATGTAGCAACATTTGTTTATTAGTTGTGGCAAATATACTATACCAATGTAAGATGTCCATAATAGAGGAAACTAGCCATAGGATATATGGGAACTCTTTGCTCTCTCTTTGCAATAATTCTATAAATCTAAAACTCTTCTAAAGGAAAAATATTTCTAAAAGGAAAAAAATCAAAAGCATAATTTCTCTAACAGAAAAATAAATGTACTTATTTCCAATGTTCTGAAGACAAATCAATTTCACCTGTGCATTTTTTTACAAATACATACAATTTTAAATTTAACTATGGAGGCAATAGCATGGACCTGTCATGAGAGGTGACTGTTTCGTTGTTCTGAATAGGGGAGGTGGGCAGCCTTTCCTCAGGTGAAGAGATGTAGGCATCTCATTTGCCTCTTCATCCTTGCTGCCAAAAAGTATCTCAATCTTCTTTCTCTCTCCATTTGTATTTTCAATTTTGTTATTTTTATCTATTTCTGAAAACTGCCTCAAATATATTTGACTAGAAAAAGGTATGAATGAATAAATATGCATATTGCTTACTCTAGTCATTCCACTCTTCTTTGAAAATCTATTTTGAACTTCTTTTTTTCTGAACACCCAGTCTTTTTTGGTGTTTTAAGTTTTTGATATCTTAGAGCATTTGTCATAAAGTTTTCCATAGGCAAGAAAAAACAAAAAGCAAAGGATCTTCAAGGAACTCAACTTCAAGAAGTTATATTTTCTTTCAAAGGAATCAAACAAAAAAGAACGTTTACGTGTTTAAATAATTATTATTAATAATTATCAGTTACATAAATCTGAGGCCAAGAATAAAAGCTCCTTACTTTCTTTAATGAAGTACACTGAACCAATACATTCCATGAGTCTAAAGTTAAAGGTTGTTTCCTACGTCTGTTTTGCGTTGCTGTAAAGGAATACCTGAGGCTGGGTAATTTATAAAGAAAGGAGGTTTATTTAGGTCACAGTTCTGCGGGCTGCACAAGAAGCAGGGCACCGCATCTGCTTCTGGTGAGGGCCTCGTGGCGGAAGGCAGAGAGGGGCAGGCATCGGCGGGGAGAGGGAGGAAGCAGGGGGAGGAGGCGAGGCAGCCTCTTTGTAACAGTCAGTCCCGGCAGAGACTAACAGAGCCAGTGCTTGCTGTTCCCATGAGGGCGGCACCAAGCCTTTCATGAGGGATCCACCCCCATGACACAAACATCCCCGGCTAGACCCACCTCCAACATTGGGGATCAAATTCCAACATAAGATTTGAAAGGAAAAAATATCCAGACTACGTCAGTTGCCTCATGTAGTTTGAGAGGTTTCATGTGTAATTTTTAAAGTTCAAATCACCATGGTCAATATGAAAAATGCCCCAAGTCTCTTAAAAGCAACCAAACCAACCAACCAACCAACCAACCCAAAAATTGTTTTACATTATTTAAGGAATGGGTTTCTCTGCAAATTCAGTTTTTTTAGGCCCTTTAAAACCTCCCAAATAACATTTTTTGTGCCCCTTTCTAAATATACTCTGTCTGTCTTCATTTTATTGAGCAGAGCGGCCCACAGGTACGGCCCGTGCTCGCGTAGTCCCTGCAGCTGTCGGTGTCCAGCGGGATCGCAGCGAACCGCGATCACTTTCACCTGCCCGGGAGCCGACAGCCTAGACGTCTCCACCAGTCCCTCATGTTCCCAACGACAACCACGGATCATTCGTGTGGTCTGGGCGAGAAACCGGAGCTTAAGAAGCCCAGCAGCCTGACGGAGGGCACCCCTGGTGCGGGTGGTCAGAGACGGGATCCGCCTGACCCGGAGCCCGTGCCGTCCGCCCTGAGCGTGCTGCCATGCAAGAACGCCCGCGTTGTTCATAAAAAGTGTTTGTTACCAGAAACACACACACGTGCATGCATGAACGTGCACATACATGCACAAGCACGTGCACGAAATCACAGTAAAAAATTTTACAAATGCGAAAACCTCCCTCTGCCTTTCCGCAGCCAGTGACCCATCCCCACCGCAGACGGCAGCCACTGCTGCCACGGGCCCGAATCCCAAAGTCTCTCTACAGACACTCTGTTCAGCTTGCTTTTAAAAATGGTAATTTTAAAATGTAGTTTCTGTGCATATGTTATTTTGTCAGTTGACTCAATGACATTCTTTCTAGCATTATTGTCCTTCAGCACAGACTTTGATATAGGATCAGGTATTCATTCGGCCGTCATGGTCCCTGCCCTCTGGGACACTTTCCAGCTTCCTACTTGTGTGGGAGCCCCAATCTCTGTCGGATTTTTTTTTTTTTCTTTTTGGTCTTCACTTACAGTATTTTGAAGATTGTGCTGTTCTATATTTTCTGAAATTGTACTCACATATGGATTTGTTCTCCTCAGTCATTTTAAGATGGATTTGTTCTCTTTTCTTGGGAGGAAGGGAATTCAGAATCAAGTAATGGCCATGATTCTCCCTCCATGTGCAATTTAAAAACATTTATGTTTAATTATTATGGGTACATAATGGTTGCTTACATTTATAAGATACACATGATGTTTTGATACAG
>RJWJ010046070.1:0-11506 GCA_004363605.1 Indri indri | reverse complement strand
TTTTTTTTTTTTTTTTTTTTTTGAGACAGAGTCTCACTCTCTTGCCTGGGGCGAGTGCCATGGCGTCAGCCTAGCTCACAGCAACCTCAAACTCCTGGGCTCAAGCAATCCTACTGTCTCAGCCTCCCGAGTAGCTGGGACTACAGGCATGCGCCGCCATGCCCAGCTAATTTTTTCTATATATATTTTTAGCTGTCCAATTAATTTCTTTCTATTTTCGGTAGAGACAGGGTCTCGCTCTTGCTCAGGCTGGTCTCAAACTCCTGAGCTCAGAACGATCCGCCCGCCTCGGCCTCCCAGAGTGCTAGGATTACAGGCGTGAGCCACCGCGCCTGGCCCATCTTTCTCACTGAATTTTAAACTTTGTTACAACATGGCACATGCTTATTTTTTCTTTGAACTCTCTACATTTCCCGACACATAATAGATGCTTAAGGAAAATGTTTGGAAGAAAGGAGAGGTAAATACTATAACTTAAAAAAATAATGATTCTTATTTTGGAGGGAGTACTTATAAAACATTATATGCCTCTCTGTATTAGTAAGGTCAACACCGAATATAACTTACCATATCTCTGAGAACTCAGAGTCAGTATGATGAGCAGTAACTATTTAATTGAACTTGAGTTGTACCTGGGGAGGATGTAGGATATAGGACAAAATGGGTATAAACATGATGAGGCACAGCACTGTTTCTTTCTTGAAAAGATCCCCAGATTGCTAAATGCTTGCTTTCTAGTTTATTTTCATTGGTCAGTTTTCTTTCTCACATATGTGAAAGGAAACCAGTGTATTGCTTGGCCCTGAGGGAAATGTAATGTGGCTATTCTTTCCCAATGTAAATCATGGAATAAAAATACACAATCTTCTTTCAAATTATTTTCTTGCCCTCCAGAAAAATTCTTCTATCTCATTTCCAGTTGATTTCTCAGTAGCATTCAGATCATTATCTCTTTTTCCAACCTGTCACTATTAACATATCAACTTCGATATGCTTTTCTATATATCGATGCTAACATTTATGGAACACCTGCTATGTATTAGGCATTGTTCTAAGAGTTCAAGGTACAGTAATGAACAACACAGTCAGAATCTGAATTCCATGGAGTGTATAATCTAGTATGTGTACTTGAAGTGTCTCTCTCATTATGTTAAGAATCTGTGTTAGTGCAATTGGGAGGGCTTTTTTTGAAGTGTATTGTATAATGACAAGAGTACCAATTCATAAAGGATTTTATAGTATTTTATAGCTAACAATGCTTTTAGAGAATATGATTTCATTAAAATTTCACAGTAATTTGTAAGATAGATAGTGCAGGTGTTATTATTGTTTCTTGCAGGGTGCAGATGCAGAACTTAGGCTTAGACAGAGTAAATGACTTCTCAAGGTCCCACAGGTATAAGTAGCAGAGCTGATGCTTGAGTCTGGAATATTTAAAAATTCCAAAATTGCCTCAGAACTTCTTGATTTAGAAAATAATTTTATATTCATTATTTCATTTGTTCTTCACAATGACCTGCATGGTACTTGTTGCTCTTTAATTTTGGTACATGATAGTGTAGAAGTGTTGAGTTATCTGCCCAAAGTTATCCAGCTGGTAATGGTGGAACTGAGAATCAAACTATTAATATGTACACTGAAACAATCAACTGTGTATGCTCAATGACAGATTAGTATTTTCTTTAATTTCTCTATATTCTAAGAGGCAAATGGAATTTTAAAAATTCATTGTAAACATGGAAGAAATTTGGGAATGCTTTATGAACTCATTTCTCATGAAATTAATTTTTCTTATAGCATTATATATTCTGAATAACACCCAGGTATACAGTTTGAATAATGAGGTAAGAGTGGCAGGCAGCAAAATCACAAAACTATTACCTGACACATTCTGCTTTTAAGAGTATATTCTGCAATTTTCTCAAGTCAACCTATCATTCAAGCAAGGTTTAAAAAAGTACATTGCAGGTGCGAAAAGAAGGTTAAAACAACCAGAAAAACAAAACAAAACAAAACTCTAGCCACCCATCTATTAACACATACGTTGTAGATACAGAGCTGGAAATGTACGTTATTTTTGATGGATAGAATATTCAATGGTGAAGGTTTTATTACATAAAAGACAGCAGGAATGGTGTATGCAAAAGCTTTTTCTTCTTAAACTCAGCAGTTTGAGATTATTACTCTCTGGCAAGCAGGAGTAAATTGGACCACAAATTCAATAGCTTCATAGAAGTGGTCCAGGAGACAGTGTTGATAAATGATACCTAAAATACCATATAATTGTCCTGCAGCTTCATTGTTTGATGACTTACTTTCCATGGACACATTATGCCCTTAGGTTTCCTGTCCCACTGCCAAATGTGAAAGCTGCTTGTCAGAAATCAACTGCCTCAAGTGGCACATAAAGAGCTTCTGCCTTTTTGCTAATAGGAAACACTTCATATAGTAATCTTCTTTCTATAGAACTCACTGTTGATCCTTTTCATATATACCTGAAACTTGCCGTGGATATTATTACGATTTCCTTTGCTGGTGGATTCCTCAGTGAAGCGTCCTTTGTTCAGTACTGTTTGGGGTATCCTCAAGATGAGAACCTTCCAATACAGCAATGCCCTTGAAGCTCCTATGGTCAATAGGGCTCAGATTGTCCTCCTCTGCGAAAAGCCTAAACCACAGGTGGGGAACATTTTCATGCTGGGAGGCTGCATTAATTTAGCGATAATCAAATAAGGCTGTATTCAAGAAAATTCAATTAGATATACTTAAAAATGTACATTATCTTGTAAAAATCTAACTACTATGCACTTAATAATTTCAGAAAATGAAAACTTTGTTGATTTTAAAGTTAACTAACCTTTTAATGACTTTGTTGTGTCTGCTTTTTGTTGGAAAGCATGTGGATATTTGGTTGCAGCATGGAGGTCCACAGTTTCAGCTGATGCTCTAGATGGGCATCAGTCATTTGTCACCTTAAGGGCATCTTGATTTGGGTCAGCTAGGATCATGTAGATTCACAGCATTAAATGGTTGAAAAGCAAGAAAGCATTTTTCAGGCATGTTGCTGAAGGCCTGGGTATTCTACTGCATTTTTCCATATGGATCTTTCTTAGCATCAAGCAATGACTTTAAAATATCATGTACTGAGAGCTCAATCAATTCCATCTGTAATTCTTCAGATGCCTTGGTTATATCAACTAGGTGAGGCTGAAATGCTAATTTGAGTGTGATGTCATGGTTCTCAAAATCAATGAACCTTTCATTGTATTCCCCAATGAATAAGTCTATAACAGCTGTGTCTTCTTCAAATGATTCAAATATATCATCCTGCTCATCAATGATCTTTGCTAACTGGGGAAAATGTTCATCCAAAATTTCCCTTTGAACGAGTGTTTTGAAAAAAGGTAGCTTTTTTCAGCATGCTTGGATTTTTTGCCACATATTATATGGACTTAGTTTTACCTTGGAAAGAAACATCCAAGTTGTTTTGATTTGACATGATATCACACAGATATGCTGTATTCCTATAGAAATCTTCTTTCAATAATTCACATTGCTGATTCTGTTCTTCATAAAATTTAACTATCTGTTCTCACAGAGATAAAATTTTGTCTAACACCTGTCCCTGAGACAGCTAACACACTTTAGAACGATATGGCAAATCCACACTGAATACCTCATTGTTCAATTTTAGCATGTTACAAAACTGATGATACCTTTTCATGAACATAGTTAACAATACTTATAACTTGTTGCAAAGTGTCACTTAAAATAGTAGCTTTAGCACAGAGATTTTGCTCATGCAAAATACAATGAAAAGAAATGAGAGCATCTGGATCTGTTAATACTTTTTTTAAATCTGTGCAATAAACCCCTTATGTTTTCCTGTCATGGAAGGTGAACTGTCTGTACATATACTCACTAAATTTACCAAATTGAGTCCAACTTCATGACATTTATCTTGAAAGTTGTTGTTGAAGATACCTATTCCCCACATTCTGTTTGCAAGAGTGTCCAAAGGAGTAACTCTTTGTAGCAAAGAAAATCTTCCATTATTGACCTGAATGAAGTATAAAACCTGCACCAAGTCAGTAGTATCAGTTGATTCATCCAAAGTGATTGCATAATAT
Source organism: Indri indri (assembly GCA_004363605.1). NCBI lineage: Eukaryota > Metazoa > Chordata > Mammalia > Primates > Indriidae > Indri > Indri indri. The sequence continues at coordinate 7,376 of RJWJ010046070.1, read as the reverse complement.
ATATTTTCCTTTTGAAGATTTTCATGAAGTTGTTCTGTTAAGTTGAAGGCTAATTCATGCTGCCAATCCATTATGGTTCTCCTTGAAAGAGGCAGTTGTTCATACTTTGAAATGTTATTGGGGTCTAAGCATCCTACAACTTTGACAGTGCATTCTTTCACAATTTCTACATCACTGAATGGCTTCCCTTTTCTCCAAGTATATAAACTACTTTATAAGTTGCTTCAGTGGCATTATTTCCAGGTCTTATTTACTGCTTGAAAGAATTGTCTTTGCTTTTGCTTTTCATCTTTTAATTTTTGCAATACAACCTTTCACATCTCTCCCTCTAATTTAAACTATTTGTGATCCTTATGAGTGTTATGTTGATGAGCATTGAATCTTTTAATGTTGATATCGCAGTATCACAAAGCAATCAAATTGCTTTATCTTTATCAAAAACAAGATAATATTGCAATTCCCAATCCTCATTAAAAAATCTGTTTTTTTCCTTCAGCGTTCTCTTTGTTTTCTTTGACATGATAGGCTGTTAAGCAGACAGAATTAAAAGATACTGTTGGAGCGGTGCAACTATTCACAAATTCTACTTCAAACAGAAACACAGTACATCATTGTCAAAAGCTGATAACAGACTGGCCCGCTCGACCCCTATAAACTCTCACCAACCAACCTCATGCGATAGTGGCACCAGTCAGGTGGGAGAAGTTAGAACTAAATCATGAGTGTAGCACCTGTCAATTGAGCCATTAGGGCTTACTAATGTTCTAATTGTGCTGGTCACTCTGGGAGGATTATATTATTGAAACTCATTCCCTCCAATATACTTGCTGCTTGATTTGCTTATTAGTTCTCATCTCTCTTGGCTTTTTCTCTACTTATTTAAGTAGAAAGGTTTTTTCTTTTGATTTTTTGTTTAAATTAACAGAGAACCAGACTCATTTTGGCTAAAAAAATGACAGTGATTAATCCATTCATGTAACTGAAAGTTCTCATGGTATCGTGGGCTTTAGGTTCTGATCAATGAAGAATCTGGTTCTATTTCTCTGCTATTCTTTCGGCTCTTGTCTCTTGCAATTTTAGCTTTTCCCTCAGTCTGGCTTGTCTTGTCATTATAAAATGGCTGCAAGAAGCTGCTGGAGAGACCTGTTTCTCCACTCAGGTTTACAGAGGAGAAAGAGAGAATTGCTTCCCAAGCCATTAAACTGAAGTTCTAAATTTTTCTCTAAATGGATCAATCATGGATGTTCAGGATGAATGAGATTAAGCTAACTGATATATTCTAATCAAGGTGCATCTCTGGAAGAGGTCAACTCTTCCAACAAGTATGTGGTTTCTATATAACAGAGAATGACAAATACTTGTTGGTAGGTAATCAAAATGCCCATCACACTGCACTGAACCTAAATATTAAAATTGTGTTTACTCTTTTTGTTCTCTCTTTTGCCACTAGTACTGGATCAGAGAAAGTTGGAGAAAGATTATTGGGATCTTTTTGAGGAGAAAGTGACGTTCTTATTGGTAGCCATGATGAAAACATGTTTTCTTCCTTGTATAGTTCTGAGACAGTGTCACAAACAGCTTTCGGCAGTAGTTAGTACGGTCTAACCAAGTGGTTCTCAATCAGTTCTAATCAGTGGCTCTTTCTCCCAGGTCAGCAGCATCAGCACTTGGCCTGGGAGAAAATGTTTAGAAATGCAAACATTGAAACAGATACTCTAGGGATAGAGTAATTCTGAGTTTTAACTAACACTGTAGTTGATTCTGATTGTGCTAAAGTTTGGGAACCACTGTTCTGACACTTCCATTGTCACTATCCTGTGGTTTACATGTGGACTTGACAGGCACATTTCCTTTCCTTTACTTGCTATTTGAGATTTTATATGGCCAGAAAACTTTTCTTATTATATTCCAGTAAATACCAATAACATTTTGAATTCAGCCAACATTGTTCAATCAGTTCTGCTGTAATGATTGTTTTTTAAAATGTGAATTTGTTCCAATGCAAGTGATATGTTAGGAAACTAGTTTAGCATAAGGCAAATTCTGCATTTACTTGTGCACTATTTCATCTGCTAGAAAAACCAGGTGAATGCAGGAAACTGCATACAGCTGAGCTGAGTAGTAGACAGACACAAAACTTACACACTCACAATCAGACACCCATCGACGTCTAGTGTCACAACCTCCTGTCGATTTCAGAAAATGTTCCTTCCACCACTTTACAATTAGAAGCTGCAACCCTTACACAAACTTAGGTGGTTTTCAAGATAAAGTGCCATATTTTGTTGTAGTATTTGTGTATTTTTTAAATCACTTAGTTGTAAAATTGTGCTCCCGTTTATTAGCTGCTTCTTTTTTTTAATGTCCCCCTCTAAAATTGTTTTGGTATTGTGCCCCAAAACTTAGGATTTTTATTGTGTTCTTTTGCATATCGTGGAGATTTTTAGAAACTCCTAAATTGCATTAAGGCAGAATGGAGTGTAATTTGAGCAAAACTTAGCAACTTATAACTGTTACAATCCTTATTTCGGTGCAAATTTTTCATTTTGTGATCACAATGATTTTAATCTTTCATTAGTAGCACAAAAAACAAAATTTAAAGTAGCAACCCTCAGAGAGTGACAGCCTTTAAAATATTTACCAGTTTTTATGTTGACGTATTTTGTTTGAATCTAACATTCCAGGCTTTACATACTGTAATATATTGATCTATATCACAAAGCATTTCAAGAAAAACATTGCATTTTTACCCTTGTTTTCTCTCTCTTTGATAACCTGTTGTCAGAGTAATATACGAATACCTGAAAATTGCCCAAATTATGCTTCTCTTCTTGGAACAAAATTTTATTGATAAGAGCCAAAAGATTTTTACAACATGAGAAGTTTGACATCACAATATGAAGATTTAAAAGCTAAGGTTGTTCATTATTAGGATCATTATTGCTATTATTATTTCCTAGAATATATATTTGTCTCTTTTTTTTTGATTCTCCATGACTATGCTGACACATATTTCTTTGTCTTATTTACCTTTTTCCAAAATATTTTTGTTCTTATATTTTTAATCAAATCTTTAAAGAATCTGAAACAAATGCTTGTTAATGAGAGTTACCGTTCTTTGGTAATTAGATGTGTATATGTGCCCTTAAAACAATTGGCTTAAGTGATGTTCTACAGCAATGATTCTTTGGACTTATTTATTTTTCACTATGTTCCCCACTCCTTTTATTCAATGAAACAGTGCTAGGAAAGCATGGTCCCTGGAGTAATGAAAGCTCAGCAAGAAAATAATATCACCTGATGGCCCTATAAAGCATTTACCAATTAAAAGTGAGTTGCCCAAAACGCATTTACCCTGAACAGAAATACAGGGAAACTGCTAAGTTTTATCTTCGTAATTATTCATTGCTTATTATTTTATTGTTTGCATACCCTCTATGTTTCCCCACCTCAGTGTTATCTGTCTTAGATTATGATCTGTCTTGACCTAGACTCTGTTTTCTAAATTGCTCTGTGCAATTAAATGCTTTGTAATCATGATGAAAAGCATCATTATAACTGCTAGACTAGAGGTCTCCACACAAAGCTGTATCCCATGGAGAGCAGCTACTGTCACTGAGCAACTGCTGGAGACATGCTGTATAAGGTAGAGAGTGACAATTATTCAGCTTAAAACAATCACTTATGCATCTCCCTCAATAGAGAACACCAGGCTAGTGTGTGTGTGTGTGTGTGTGTGTGTGTGTGTGTGTGCGCGTGCGTGCACAATTCACTACTTACTTTACAACAGAGAGAACACCAATTATATTGGGCCATACAGGAAGATCAATTAATACCTTTGTTAACTGAGGACCTTTTCATGGTTTTGTTGATCTCCTATAGTTTGGTCTCTTAAATCTGCAGTCTTTATTAGACTCACTAGCGACTCTCAGTAAATGGTGAGGCATTTACATCGATAAGTGTATTTTAAAATATCAAACTTTATATTTTGTAGCAGGTCCCAGACAATATTCTCAATTAACTTTCATTGATATTTGCCTAGTGTCTGATAAATCACTAGGCATAGGGTCCCATATAAGCAACAAAGTACTCTTCCGAAATTAAACTAACAGTATTTGTTAAGATGTTCACATTTTTAAAAAACCAAAAAGAACACGAGTATACAAATCAAGGCAATGGGCCTGAGTCAGTTGACAGTGTATTTGGAACTCCTCCTCTAAATAGAATATAGAAACGTCTGAAGAAATATGAACAGTCATTAATTTCCTTATTTTTAAAAGATTTTTTTCCGTGAGTTTTTAGTCTTTTACATGCTACCAAGAACCAATTGGGCTTAAAAAAGGAAAGGGGGAAGAAACCAGAAATGAACGTTTCATTCACACGTATAAAATTTGACATTAATGAAACATCCCTAAATATTTGATGAATGAACATCTTGAATGCCAAGTGGATTTTCAGGTGACATAAACTGAGAAGCATTTCTAAATTTCTACAATAAATTTCCAAATTCTAAGTTACTCTTTCATAATGGACAAAACCCTTCAGTCTTCAACAGAAAGTACTTTTTATTAAAAGAAAAACCTGAAGTTTGAAAATAAGTTTATATTTCAGAGAGTTGGTGAGGAAATAATCAATTAAAGACTGCTTTTATAAACATAAACTTCTGGGAAAGAATAAGAATTTTGAAAGACAATGAAAACATTCTGACATTTCAATGGGAGTTAGCACTGATGAATATATCTCACACAAGAAGTCTTTGTTTTCTACTTCTGGCTTCTTCAGGAACTCAAGGTTTAACCTTGGACAGGTCATGTCATCTCACAGGTCCTTGTTTCTCTTATGTCAAAGGAAGAGGTTTGCCTGTAAAATCTTTAAAGTCATTCTGTTTCTCAACTATTATAAAATTATTATTTAGGTACTGTGGTATGATTTTTAAAAATTATCTAAATGTTTGCAGAAAAATTTAAAAATATTTTTTATATGCTGATCTGCTATGTTAAAAAATCCCAGAGGTGTCACTTAGATGTACTATTGCTCTGATGACCAGCTACTACTGGAGAGGGGTATAATTTCTTTCTAACAACTTATGTATTTGCCTCAAATACTGATGGAGGAAAAAAGTACATGAATCTTTACACTAAAAACACAATTAGATATAATTTATCATAATAGAGCTGTAGATGATATGGACCATTATCTACATATTACTTGTTAAATTTAATATCCTTTAGTACCGAACTAATTGTATTGCATATGTGTGTTTACCTTGAGTTAAGTTTATTTCAAAGATCAGTACACTTGAGTTAGACAGGAAAAGGTCAAAGCTCTTAAATCAGTCCAATGTATGTCAATTAAAAGCCTCAGAACGAGTGGTATTTCTCATTAGTCTCTTTCAATTGCAGGGTAGACAAAAAGTGTGAAATCACAAGGCAGGTATCTTTCTACAGTAGCTTGATTTAGTGAAAGTTGGACTAGTAAACCATCAACTGAATATAAAAACCAAGCAAATACATATTTATCGTGTTCGTTTTCATGTTGCCTGCCATCCTGATAACAAAGGGGAAAATAATGTACTTGTAGGAGTAGGTAATCTTTGTGTCTCTGAGTTTCCTGGGCCTGAAATAATTGGCAATGTAAATCTGAAATGCAGGCATAGAACGTCACCCTTGGTTTGATACCTTTTTTGGCTTTTCATGTTTTTATTTTGGTGCATTTTTTCCCTGATACTAAATATTACCTTAGCGTTAAAAAAATCAAGAGGGGAAAGTACAGGGAAGAAAATGAGGGAAATCAGCTCATTACTTCTTTCCTGGGTATGACTGGGCACATGTGATTGGTGCATTAGACTTTGTAGTGTCATTTCATGCCTTTTGCTGTACACATCAATACCAGCAAACGAAAAGCAAAATCCTAAAGTGTGAAGATAAGCACCAATTATTTATGTATGCACAAAGTTTACATGGGGTTTCTAACTATTGATCTTCAGGTAAATGCTAGGCTGAAGTACATTTAAATGTATAGGTAATTGTGCTATATTTTTACATTGATTGTAATTAATATCTGGAAAAGCAAGAAGGAAAAGACAAATAATAACTCTTATTATTTTCCCTGCCTGCCTCTGCAAAAGTAGGAAAGAGAAGGATTGCTTTCTATCTACCTGAAACAGACATTTAAACTATAGTGAATTCAAAATCCTTAGGCATTTTCCTCAAAGTTTCTTTTAGTGAAGATTGATATGAATCAAAAATTTATATTAAAAAAATGGCAGGGCCAATGTTCCTAGCAGAGTTGTCGGAATGATTTGCTAGGTCAAGCAATCTGTCAACAATTTTCCTCTAGATCATAGGATTAGTATATCAGGCTAGATTTTTATCTTGTATAATGTTGAGCAAAGTTATTTTTGGAATCTGAGAGAATATGATTTGACACTCCTAAAAGAGACTTTCTAAGACTTTACTTCTAAAAAATGAGTGACTATTATAGTAAAATATAATTCCTATACTAAAATACAGCTGTAAAAACCAAAATGTAGTTTGAATACATTCAGAGTGAGTCTTCGATGCTTTCTCCATTAGATAAAAGGATTGCAAATTAAAAGTACTCAAAAATTGCAGTTGACATTCAGAAACTCATTAGCTTCATTCTTTCCCAAAATCACCATAGCAATTACTCTAAACTTTAATTGGTCAAAATTATTCATCATTATAACACTGATTTTTAAAAGACTATTTTTTCCCTCTGCCTTGGACTTAAATTTTTTAGAAATTTAAATCTTCTTTCTCTACCAGCTCCTGAAATGATCAAGCACATTTGCATTTTATCTGTCCAGAGAAGATATCGCTTCCCTTGCACTCTCTCATTCTGGCCTCTTCCGCTTGGTCAAATGTTGGTGAGAATCTTGTGCTGATCACCTAAAAATTGCATGCCAATATATGTTTCCTAAGAAACACAGGAAAAATATGTACACAGGGTCCAATTTATATTCACAAAACTCAATATCTTTTGTTCATTCTTACAGTCTTCATGATAATCTTTACATTTTTATCTCAGTTTAACTTCTTTAGTTTAAGATATTGCTTCCTTATTAAAATATTTACCATCTTAAAATAACCCACTATAACTTAGTGTATACAAACCTGTGTATTCCTTTGCCCTTTCATGTGTTCAAGCAGTCACTTGTCCATTCAATATCTTCCAGTGTTGGCATTGTGACATGGAATAAGAAGAGGAAAGAGATGTGTTCTATGATTTAAAAGTGCTTATAAAGGTCAGGTAAACAAACAAGTGCATTTAAACGTTAAGAGAACAAAGGCAGTAGAATATGCAGGACTTGCAGGAGGACCACAGGAAGGTGGGATTTTTACCATCTGGGAGGC
>RJWJ010046069.1:0-11499 GCA_004363605.1 Indri indri | reverse complement strand
GAGAAAAGCCATCACCTTTGTCACTTGACAACAACTAAAATGTGGGGTTTTGACAGATGACAAATTGATTGTGATTATGGGAATTATTTAAGTCTTGAAGGCCACATTTGAAGAGTAAGAAATTTTCTGTTTACAGGTATAAAACTAAAATGAAAGTACAAATTGCTTGACAGCCATATTTTCCATTGTTTTTTATAACACTTCTCCCCTCCTTCCAGACAGAGAAGTAACGCTTTGTAGAAATGACATTGTTACTGCTGTTTAGTCAATGTAGTGTTATTCAACAAGATTTACAGAATATAAGAGCTGGAAGGAAGCTCTGAAATCATCTAGTCCAAAGATCTGATTTCCCTGTTAGAGAAACCAAGGTCCAGGGAGGGGAGCTACTTGGCAGAAGTTAACTAAAGAATCAAATTGTGCCTGGGTCATGAATCTCGGCTCAGTCAAGTGTCCACGCATCTGTTACCTGTTAACACATCTGCTGTTTCTGTAAAATTCTTAGACATGTGGCAGCAAGGAGATGCCCCCCAAGTCAGCTGTAGCCAGAGCTTTGTGCAAGTGTGGAGTGTGTTGGAGGAGGAGGATTGTCTGTAAGAAACGCTTAAATAATTTAATTATTAATGGCAAAGAAGAGCTCCAGCTGCTGCTGCTGCTGTTGAAGGCTCATCATTCTCGCATCTTTAGTGACACCTCATTTATCAAACAGCATGATAAGATGATAACTTCACAGAATAAAAAGTGCTGACTTTATTTTATAGTGTCTAAAAATGCCTTTTTCTTTTGGAAAAAATGTCAAAATGAAATACATGTTTTCATAGTGTAAAATTGCACTTCTCCCTCTAAAACTCTCCTTTTGTCACGATGCATAAAATGTTTAGAGTCCAACTGCGAACTTACGTTGGGAACCTATGTATGTGTACATGTAAATCATCATACATCTCTTGAGAACTTTCTGGAATGATTTTGAGTGGAGGGATAAAAGAAAGAGAAGGGAGAAGCTAAGCCTCCATTCTATCTGAAACTTAATTTAAAAGATATTTGTAACCATGCTTGCTTTTTAATCAGGCATATAAATTTTTAATAAAATTAATAAATAGCATCCACAGAGCACCATTTCCCAAAAAAAGTAATCCATTCTCTATTACTCCCACAGACTGTCTATTAAAAATGGATTCTGTGGTTGAATGAATTTGAAAAATGCAGATAATATAGCTCCTTAAAAATTTGTAATCTGTATCAGCTTTTTATGGCTCTGAGGTGTCCTGCTGTCAGGAAAAATACATTTCTCAAGCTACTTGGTAACAAAGCTGTTAGGTTTGTTCCAGGTGGGAACTCAGAAAAGTATGTATAGGATGGAGTGCGGTTAATAGAAAACTCAGGTTTGTGAATCAATAGCCGCAGGAGTCTGGAGAGTCCCTGGATGGTGTAAATCTAACAGACAGCTGCAGCCAGCATTCCTATCCCCCCGACAAGGAGGAAGCTACCTCGCCCCCTTATCTCTACAGGATGAGACTGAGGCAGGGCTCCCAGAAATTGGTTGTTTAAAAAAAATTGTTATTGCAGCAGCTGTTCTGGCCCAGGTACTCACTCGCCCTGGAGAAACCCTCTATAAAACCCAAGGCTTTCCTCTCCCTCAGGGTGGACGCTTTTTCACTTCCACCCATCTGCACCCAGATGCTCAAAATAAACAGCATTTTGCTACACATGAGGCTTCGTGTGTCTCTCTCGGCTCCGGACCTAACAAAAGCCATTTTATTTTTTCATGGAACACATTCTTGAAAACAATGCTACAGATAATACTTTTTAAAAGAGCAATAGGAAATATAAAAAAATTATGAATACATTTAAAACAGTGGAGTAAAAGCAAGAAAACTAGTCTTGGGCTTCTGGTCCTGACAGGTCTAGATTCATGCTTTAAACAAATATGAAAAATAGACATAACATGCAAAGCAAAAGTTTTTAAATGTTGGACAATGGGCATGATTACTAAGAGAAGAAAGAAACATTAAGTTAGCTCCATCATGAGTGGCCTTTAGCCTGGGGACCTGTCAGAAGGGGTGCAGGGAGAGGGGCTCAAGCTGGGGAGCAGAGGTCAGCATCTGGGGTGGTCAGGCAACTGGGGCGCTCAGGCAACTGGGGCTTATGGGGCAGGGTCCTGGAAAGGAGGAGTTGCACAGAGAAGGAGCTCAGAAATCTACATAGAGGTCCTCTTGTCTTTGGCCAAATGCAATGTTATTAATACTTACGCACAGGGAGACTCAGCGAGACCTGGCAAAAAAGAGCTACTGGGTTGTGAACCCAACTATCAGGTCAGGAGCCGAGAGAGACACACGAAGCCTTGTGTGTAGCAAAATGCTGTTTTATTTTGAGCATCTGGGTGCAGATGGGTGGAGGCCAAAGAGCATCCACCCCGAGAGGGGAAAGCCTTGGGTTTTATGGAGGGTTTCTCCAATGGGGAGTGAGTATCTGGGCCAGAACAGCTGCTGTAATAAAATTTTTTTAAACAACCAGCTCCTAGAACCCCTGCCCCAGTCACATCCATCCTTCAGCTCCCATTGTCCTTATCAGGAGAGATAGGGAGGGATAAACTTCATCCCTGTGTGGGGGTGGGGAAAGGAATGCTGGCTGCAGCTATGTGTTAGATCGACAATATCTGGGAGACTCTCCAGACTCCTACGGCTATTGTTTTACAAACCTAAGTTTTCCATTAACCGCATTCTGTCCTATGAGTACTTTTTGGGGTCCCACCTGGAATAAACCTAACACCAACCAAGTAACCTCATCAAGAGAGGTTCTGAAGTACCCACAGTATGCAGGGAGCCAGGAAGTTCTGTCCATCTGGTGCGAGGAGACCTTGCTGAATAAATACCGTGAGCCTTCTATTGATGGCCCCCAAAGAGTTTAGCTCTAGACTGAGGGCTAACACAAGACCCCATCTAATGAAGCTTAAAAATAAGCCTCAAAGGGAACCAGCCAATCTGCCAGTAAATTTCCGCCTGCCATAACCAAATTTAAAAGTCCTTCCAGGAAGAAAAATATCTAGACTTTCAAAAATGGGGCGTTTCAACTGTCCAGGACACAATAAAAATATTACTAGATATTTATCTTTTTAAAAAAGCCAAAAGGTATGACCCCATAAAAGGGAGTGGTGGATGGTCATAGGACATAGAAACAGACTCGAAGATGACCAAGGTGCTAGAATTAGCAAACAAATGCTTAAAACATCACTTACACATGTTTACAGATTTAGAAAGAAAGATGGACATAGTGAGTAAGCTCTCAAGCTGAAAAATACAATGCCTGAAGTAAAAACAAGAAACCCCAATAAGCTTGCAAATAATATTTTTTCTTTTAATGAATACCCTAAAATCTTCTAGTTATTAATTACTTTCCATAATAAAGCTTTCAGTTTCATGTTTAGATTTGTACTTGAATTTTGCAGATTCTGGAGATTTAAAAGAAACCTCAGAGCACTAACACATTTTATAAGCTGTGACTGAAAAAGACATAGAGATTATATCTAGATATAAAAATTAGAACTTGGCTGTTAATGGAAAGTTATAAATGATTCATTAGCTGGTTTGACTGTGGAGAGTCAAAAAGAATAGTTTCCTTAGTGAGAAGCAATGAAAGAAAATATTTCGAAACTAAAATATGAAGCAAAAACAAGTCATAGACAAATATAGTCACCCACATAAAAGGATTTTTATATAATTTCACCGTCAATCAAAGCCAGTTCTTCACATTTTCAGGAGACATTTGCCTCCCTTGAGTTTTATCTTTTCATATTATGCCACAATTGAGCATGACAGAGCACCAACTTTTGCAGAATATCTTCTGTCAGAAATCTTGTAAGATCCTCTGGATCTTGGGTCAGGAAGGTCAATCAGGTATTGGTTAATGGGGTGTGTGTGAGTACAAAGAGGAATTATATCCTGTGGCCTGTGGATTCTTCTGGTAGGAATGAAGTTCTGTCTCTATTCCTCAACACAGTGACATGACCGAGGGCGGAGGCAGAGCTACGTCCTGAAGTGAAATGGCTCTTATCATTGACACGGTTTACACTCACCGGCGTGTGGTAATAGTAAAAAGTAGATTGACTTCTGGTTGGTTTTAATGTTGTTTTAAAATTCTCTGTAGGGTTTGCTTCCATTGCCCCCCTCCTCTCCCAACACACACCACTGCCTGAACATTTTCTTGTTACTTTCATAAGCCATCCTTTCTTCATTTAATCAGGCATGAAAAGAGTTAATTGGGATAATGCTCTTAGCCTCTTTACTCAGATTTCATTAAGGGACTGAATTTATCCCAGGGGCTTTAATCGTGTATTATATGGACCTATTTTTAATTATTCTCAACAGATAAAATGTTCTCATGCATGGACTCTAAGGATGATGTAAAAAAAATCTGGGAAATTTAATAATGTTAAATTTATATAGCAACTAAATATTTTTTTAAAGTTCAAATTTCATTTAAATCCCTTAGTGCTATAGTATCCTTTCAGATATAGATGAATATTATTATTTTCATTTGACACATGATGAAACTAAGGCCCAGACAACACGTTGTCTAAAGTCATTAAGTTCATTAGTGACAATGAGGTGACTAGAGTCCACTCTCCTATTGCCCTGCTCTATTTTCTTTTTACTGAAGTATGTTGCATCATTTATGTGTCTATTCAAGTTCATTACCCCTTTTAATAAGAAACTATCAAGAAAGGTATTTTGTAAATTTAGATTTTTATCTTTAATATTTCCATTTAACCAACAAGAGAGCCAAAGATTGGGAATGCTAACACTTAAGATCAAGGTGCAATTTATTGCCACAGGACAGGAAGTTGAGCTCTATACTGAGGCAAAAGGTTTGATAACTAAGCCTGGGAGTGTCTCTTGCATGGATGATGACTTTTGCCCACAATGAAGACTCAGCCTCAGGCAGCTGTGGGAAGGTAGGAGGATGTGATACAGATGAAAATCTGTCCTTAAGGCCTTGGAAAGAGCTGGACTGAATGTCCCATACCAACCATACAGAATACATATGGCAACACAATTAGAAAGAGGCTTTGAAATTTAGTTTTCCTAAGCATTTCTAAATCCTCATTTAGAATACCACCTTATTTCCACATGAAAGCTAAACACTTTTAGATGATCTGAAGAACCCATAGGTCCATGATGCCAGAGGCTCATATAGACATACACTTGTACTACCTCTTAGTGTGAGGTCTCAGAAATAACTGATGTGAGATGCTTGTCACAGAGCCATATAGCAATGGAAGAGGAAACTCCACAGTAGAGTTTGGGGTTGGACTGCTTGTGTCAGGGTGCCGGGTAGCAGATGTGGTAAAGACTCAGAAGGGTCTAAAACACTGGCAAGAGCACGTTCGTGGAGGCAGCCATGGAGCATCACTAGGTGATCACCAACCCAAGAGAGAAAGACCAGATGACAGTAGACAGCCATGCCCAGTGACAAGAGATAATGCCTCACAGACCAGAGGAACCAGCAGGTGGCACAAGGAAACAGCATGGATCTGATAATTCTCCTGCCTTCCTCAAAATCGTGGTGTTACCTAATTCCCTTCCTTATACACACACAGAGCACTTCAAACTCACAGATAATCTCAGGATGAGGAGCTGAAGGAAGGGAGTGTCAAGTAGAGTATTTTTGCCTTAAAGTAGAACATTATCTGAAGGAACTATTTAAATTATTGGATTGGAGTAGGATTTTTTTTTAATGTTTAAATAATCTTAAACTTACAAAAGAGTTGCAAATACAGTATAAAAATTGTACCCCCACAAAACTGTCTGAGAATAACTTGCTGAAATAATACCTTTTAAAACAAAAACAATTCAATGTGTCCTATTTCCAAAAAAACAAGAAAATTCTCCTCCATAACTACAGTACAACTATTAAAATCAGGAAATTAACATTGAAAAATTGTTGCCATTTCTTCCTTAGGCTCCATTGGAATGTGATCAGTTGTCACAATAATGTCCTTTATAGCAAAAGGATGCAGTTCAGAATCACACAATTCATGTCTCTTTATTTCTATTTAGAACACTCTCATGATCTTGAATCTTTTGAAGATTATAGGCTGGTTATTTTGTAGAAAATCCTCAGTTTAGGTTTTCTGATGTTTCTTCACAATGAGATCTAGTTTAGTCATCTCTGGCAGGAATATCACAGAAGCGATGCTGTGTGCTTCTCCTCGCATCTGATCAGGGAGCATGAGATTTTCAATTTGTTTTATAACTGATGATGTTCACTTTGATCACTCGATTAAAGCCTGCTAGATGTATCCACTGTGGTGTTACTCTTTTTCCCTTTTTAATTAACAGGTATTTTGTGGGGAGGTACTTTAAAACTATGTAAATATCCTGTTGTTACTCATACTTCTAGCTTATTTGTCAATTGGCTCATATTTTCCTATTTTTAAGTGGGTTACAATTCTTTACTATCGTTTATTTTTGAAGCTCTGCATCCTTTTGATATGTCTTCATCATTCTTGAAGCATTTCCTTAGCTTTCTGGCACTGTCAGGTGCTCCAGGCTCTGCCCTACCCTGCTCAGTCCCACCCAAAGACTTCAGGACTGGATTATTCAGGAAGGGAAGAGAAGGGAAGAGGAAGCGCTCACGGTTTTAAGCTCAAGCGGAGAAGTTATTAATAATTTCTATCCTCCTTATCTCCCTACCCAATAGGTGAGACTTAAAACAAAATAATGTGCTTATGTTCTGCAAACATGAGTGGTAGTATAAGGGAATTTAAAATCTTGCTATATTTATGTTACCAGGGAGAAGTGTTAGGGGACCTGTGTTCACAGCTCACAGACTTCATGGGTTCCCTGGGTTGGTTACTTATGTTCACGTTTTGTTCATTCCTCTGTAGTGCTTAGCAACAAATCTGTGAAACAGCAGTAACATGAACCTGTTTTAGGATCTTCAATAATGGAAGAACTGGTGCAATTTTAATACTTTTCTAAAGTGAATTCAGAGGGTGGGCACAAGAGGGAAAGTAGACTGGTGGAGTCACCTGAACAATAAACAAGCTCAAATCTCTAGAGTCTGGAAAAAAAAAAAGATGGAGAAAACCAAAACTAATCCAGGACTCCAAGGACACCTGGTGGCTTAAGAAGCAGGGGACAGTGTCATCTCAGACAGCAGCACTTCACGACTTCTCCAAGGGCTCACACTATTTCCTACAGATTATGAGTCACGCCTAGGAAATCACAACACTTAGCACTTCCATACTCTCCAAGGAGCTCCTTCTTCATATAAAAATACAACCTGAGTATAACAAATTTTCAACAGTGTTTTCTCTCTGGAGAATAGCATTTTGAAAGATATTCATTTTCTAGGTTTTTACATTTCTGATATGTTGGAACTTTTACTAAATATGTATTATTTTATAATCAGAAAAATTGAAGACTTGTAAAAAATAAAAATAGTAAAATAATGGATGAGGAGCTAGGTAGTTTTATTAAAATATTGCAATAAAGTTTTTTTCTTTTTTTCTGAGGTATAATATTACATGTCTTAAAATGCATTATACAAATCTTAAATGTATAACTGGGGGGGGGGTTATATATGATTACACTACAGTAACCACCATCTGGATCAAGATAAAAAATATTTCTATCATGCAAGAGCATTGTCTTGCACCTCTTCCCAGCCAGTCCCCCACCAAGGTAACCACTATTCTGACTTTTATCGCCAAGGTCAGGGTCAGGAAGCAGGTTCCAGCTCTGCTTTGACCATTAACGTACAGTGCCAATCTACAAAAGCCCCTCTGCCTCTGTGTGTCTTAGGAAGTAGATTAAATGACCTTTATGGAACCTTTTAGTTTTACTATTCCAGGAGAGACGTGATAAGTGAAGCATTTTCCCCCAAAATGAAAATGAGCAGGAAGAATTATCTCCCAACTTCCAAGCCTAACTCCATCGATTGAGCCATAGGGCTTTTGTATAAATTAGTTCCTAAAGCTGAATCAAATAGAGTTTATTCAAATGAGAAGGTGATGCTTAATTCTGAAATGTTAGATTGATTAATGCTTTATTCATTCGCTTATTTCACCGGCACTTTTTTTTTTTTTTTTTACTGTTTATGACTTGCCCGACATCTGTTTGGCAGGAAATGGAAAATGGGCTTGTCTGGAGACACAGCGATAGTCATAGCTATGCCTACTCCTCAGTCTATTGGAAGAATGAAAACACAGGCCCAAGTGACTGTAATGGAAAGAAGAAATTTTCAAGGTCAAAAGAAAAAAACAGATACAGTTCTAAGAGGGAAGAAAACTCACATTCGGCTGGAACAATAGTGCAGGCTGCATGGAGCGGGGTGACTGGAGAGCTGGACCTTGAATGACAAGTAGTTGGATGCACAGAAATAGAGTTTGTTCAAAAAATGTGCTATTCTCTCATGAGATGACATGCTTCATCTACAGATCATGCACAGGGAATTCTTTTTCCATCAAGATTAATGGTTTTGTGCTGAAGTCCTCACAGATTCCATCTGATTTATAACTGAAATTTGGCAGGTCATCATTAGTAAAACTGTTTTTGTGTAACAGATTGACATAAATGGATCTTTCATATGTCATATCAAGAAATTAAGACATACAGAGAAAACTTTGTGTTCACAGGGCCACTGTGTATTAGTGATCCTGGTCACAACACTCTAGGCTATTCTTTGTCCACCTGAAGGGCTCTAAGATTTTCTGGTTGGGCTGAATAGTAGATGACTTCCACCAATGCCATAGGACTTCTCTTTTCCTACAACTCCATAAATGTTTTTTTCTTGTATTGTTGGTGAGTGCTTCCTTATGGATTTTATATTTGTATTATTGACTTTTAAAATATTGAGTGGCCTGAGACCTCACTTCACTGATTTCTGCATTGGAAACCATATCCTGAGATCTTTTGGGGTGCTCCTCCATGCTGTCACGCTATTTAAAAAAAATGCTTTTATAAAGGCAATGAACCAGAAGACTGATGGTTGGCCTCTCAGAGGAAGATTAGGAAAGGGAAAGTCACAATTGTTGATTTTCTTATAGCTATTTATTTACTCATTTTTAACAGTGTATTTAAAAATTACCCACACTCTGAATTGTATTATCTTAACATTTTTTATTGAGTATTAAACTTTTCCTATTAAAAAGAAGTTATTTTCTTCTTAATAAACGTGTATTGAGCTCCTTTTACGTGCTAGGAGCTGATACTCTATGGAAATGCAGAAGAAAGAAGATTATAATTTCTCAGCATCATGTATCATAATTCTTTAAACTGCATCCTTGATGTATCAGGCACTTTTGCAGGTGCTGGGGAAAAATACAAGTGAACCACAGGGTCTCAGAGGTCATCTCTTACATACCTCCTTTTTTTTGTAGAAATTATAGCTCAGGGAGATTATGTAATTTAACCAAGGTCATGTGGCTGATACATTTCACAACCAGGACATGACCTTTCTTTTCTGGATTAGTAGGTTTCCCGTGACCAAAAAAAAGTCTCTTTCATAGGAATAAAAGCAAATCTGACCAATGTTTTCCTGAAATGGTCTTATACTTTGATAGGCTAGGAACTGTTGGCTAAGAATCTTGTATCATCTCTTCTCAATAAAACAGTACAGATTATATAGGATGCATCAGATTTTTTCACATGAAGTGTGTCACAAAGTCAGTTTACACAGGTTGAAGTGAGAAAGTCATATAGCCAGCTCGGTCAATTAGAAAGAATATACATTGCTGAGAGCAAGACATTTTGATGTGGGGCATAATTTGTAAGAATTTATTTTTAATAGTTTAAAATTAAAAGAACCAGAATATGATTTTTTTCCTAAGAGGAACAGCTGCTATCCTTAGTATAATCATGACTTCCCAAGTTATCTGTGTAACTAGGATCAGAAATAATTTCAAACTAATAAATATATGATACTACTTTCTTACCTCAGCCTCTATCAACTGAAATATGACTGTTGCTATCATTCATGTTCTCTGTTTATCCTCTACTTTTTCTAGTTCATGTCTGATTTGGAAAAAAAGGCAGCCCTTCTCTTTTTACACACCAGCCTACATTTACACAGAACCACAAATTACCTTTTTTAACCTTGTTTTCAATGCTATGTATTCATTAGCTCATTTTTTAATATGTAGCAAACTCAGATTGAACATCCACCATGTGGTAAGGCATTGGATTAGGCACTGGAGATATGAGAGTGGACAAGACATTGTCCTCAGTTAAAGAGACAAGCAAGCAAGGTCTTTCCATCCTGAGTAAGAAATGCCACCTTAAGGATAATCTCAGAGTGTTAGAGAAGAATTTAGGAGAAGTCCCTGACACAGACCTGAAGGTCATAGAAATGACTTCTCTGTTATTCTGATTCTGAAACATGACAACAAGATAGCTGTGATTTTTTTTCTTTCATTATCTAAAGAAAGAAACTGAGTTTCAGAAAGTTTAAGTGACCACTTCACTCATTGAGTCATTCAACAAACATCCATTCATGCCATACAGTGCCTGATGAATGTATCAGGCACAGTCCTTGGCACACACAATACATTAGTGAAAAGAAAAGACGACATACCCTTAGTCAGGAAATGTACATTCCAGTGGGAGAGGAAAGGTATAAACAAAAACATGCAGAACATGTTGGATATTAATAAATGCTCAAAAGAAAACTAAATCGGATATTGATGTATAAAGAAAAAGATGGACAGAGGCTAAGTTACTATTTCATAGAAACCAGTCAAGGAAACCCTTTTCAATAAGATGACATTTAAACTGAGGCCTGAATGAGGTAAGGAACGGAATGAGTTACAAGAATAGCTAGAGGGAACAGCAAGTACAAAGACCCTGGATATGCTTGCTGTGTTGTTTGAAGCAAGATGGTCATTATGGCTGAAGAAGGAATTGGGAAGTAAATCACGCTGAGCCAGCATGATTAGAAGCCACTGAAAATTGTAATCAGAAGAGTGGATTTTTTTAATTTTATCTTTTGAAAGGATCTTTATGGCTGTTAAGTATAGAAATAGACTGCTGGGCAAGAGAATGGCAAAGTTCATTCAGAAGGCTATTTAATAGATAAGGTCTGTGGAAGATTCTGGACCTTGGGCCAGGGTAACAGAATACGAGAGGTGAGAAGCAATTTGATTCTGTACATATTTTGAGGTGAAGTCAACAGGATTTGCTGATGGATTGAATATGAGGTATGGAACAAGGAGAGGGGCCAAAGTAGGAGCTGGAATTGCGATGATGAACCAAACAAATAGGGGTCTGACCTCAGGGAGTTTATCCACTGGTGGGATAGACAGCCAATAAACTAACAAACAAATAAATGTGATTACATTTTGTGATAAGTACTAAAAAGGAGATAGCAGAGTGCAATGCTATAAAATAACAAGGGGTACTCGCTTTCAATACAGTAGTCACGGACAGCCTCTCTGGGGAAGTGGTCTCTAAGCTAACGCCTGAAGAATGAGAAGAGGCCACCATGAAAAGATGCAGGGGTGCA
>RJWJ010046068.1:0-11508 GCA_004363605.1 Indri indri | reverse complement strand
AAATAAATGTAACTTATGTTGAAGAGTTATGAGTGAGTGCCACTGGATAAAATGGTAGCCTTTCTATTGGTGTTGGGGGTGGGGTTTGGGATCCTTCTGGGAGGAAACTAAGTGAATGACCTTGGTTAACTATTCCTGTCTAGGCTTTTCTCAGGGGACAAGTGCACACCCAGGATAGAATCCCACCCAGGATCATAGCAAGCTTTGGATCGTCCCCCTGGGCTCGCCTCACCTCTCAGGAATACGGCTCCAAGGCCGTGCGGGAGTGGGCTTGTATCTCTTCCAAGCGCATTGCAGGAACATTATTTCTGCTCCATCAACCGCCTCACCTCCCCTGCCTTCTCCTTTTTTTCCAGCACGCACAACGTAGCAGCTGCCTGCAGTTTGGCTGGTAGATGGGCGATTATTTTAGTTATTAAACACAGTCAGTTGGGAATGAGTCACCAGGTATCGAGTGCTGTATGTGGTGTAGACAAGATGTGGGGAAGATGCACAGGTCTGGGTAAAGTGTCCTCCCATTTCCCGCTTTGCTCACTGCCTGAGACCAGCTCATCCCAGACCAGTGAAAATGTGTCCTGTTGTCAAGCCTGCATTTTCATTCTCATCTGAAGAGAAATGTGGTTTTAATTCCAAAGATCGGACGGGATGGCTTGTGTTCATATGGCTGATAAATCATTTTAAAGAAAATTACTTTGGCACGCCTGACATTTGTATGAATTGCTGATGAATTAAAGGAATGGCTCCAGGTCACGTCAGAAATATTTTACCATTACAAAACATTGTGGTCTGCGGAAAACACAATCCAATAAAGCTGTAAAGCTGTCTGACCATCCTTCCAAGCTGCAGAAATGCAGCATTCTGGGACTGTGTCGCTGGCATACACATGCCCCATGGTGGGCAGTCTACAGGGAGAGGAGACCCTCGGATAGGAACAGGGAGGTCTGTGCATTGACCACCATTCACCACTGGGCAGAAGACATTTCATGTCACTGGACCTTGGCTTTGCTGGATTATTGACTTCACTTGAGTGTCTGATAGAAGCTTTACCCTCTCCCTGGAAAGCGTGCACACTTCCCCAAAGTATTTTTCACGTGGTTCCAAAGGTTGGTGCTCCCCTTGCAGCTTATCCATGTGGTGGCAGCAACACTGTAGAAAGAGTCAAGATTGAAGTTCTGATTCTAGCCTTGTGATCCTAGGCAATTCACTGTGCCTCAGTTTCTTCAAATGTGCAATGATGTCAATAATTTTAGGACTTTCTGCCTCTCAGAATTATGAGATTCAGATGTGCTCACGTATTAAATTTTAAAAATTGATAATAACTGCTATGGGATTGTGTAGTGTATAGAGGGGTTAAACGATAAAACTCCTGTTATTAAGAGTTGACATTTGACTGCTGGAGACGATCTTTGCCAATAAAAAAGTATATAAAAATGACAGCGCACACCAGGAGTTCAGAGAAGGAAATCATTGCCTGGGGTTTGGTTGACCTAGGAAGCCTCTGCCTGGAATCCAGGGATCTTCACCTTGAAGGATTTATTACTTTTATTACCATACTATATGTCATCCATATTAGTTACAGAAAAATAGAAAGTAACACTTATTAAAAAACAAACCTAAAACACACCATTCGTCATTTGAGCAACTGAAGATAATAACTTTTGATCACTTGGTGTAAAACCTCTAGATCTTTGCATGCATGCACATGTGTGAAAATTCACTCATTTATTCAGTTAATAGTATTTATTGAGAGTACACAATGTTCTTGGCCTTGGGTTAGGCATTTAGGTTTATGATGGTAAACAAAGTAGATACGTTTCTTAAGGATATCATCTTCTAGGCTGGGAGACTAGCATTCGATGAACAGTTACTATAAATATATAGTTACAGCTGTGTCACCTATGAACATCAGCACACACACACACGCAGCTGGGACTATGCTATGATTTTGCTTCCTGTCATTTTTCCTCCGTAACGTACTGGGAGCTTTTCTCCATGTGACTTTGTCATGTATGTATCAGCTATCTGTTGCATATCAAACAACCATGGAGCCTCCTTGGCATACAGCAGTAAGTGCTGATGTCTGTAGTTAGCTGGGGTTGACTCATCTTGGCTGGTTTCCTTGCATGTCTGTGGGTCCACGGGCTGTCAGCTGATGTAGGAGGGCCTCAGCTGAGACAGCCGCATGTGTCTCATCTCCCAGCAGCGAGCTTAGATGTGCTCTCTTGGTGATGGCCAAGGCACAAGTGCAGGAGCTGAAACACTCTAGGACTTTTTCAAGCCTCTGCTGTGTCTTGTCTGCTAACAAGTCGCGTGGCTGGGCCCAGCGACAGACCCCAGCGCAAGGTGACATGGTAGAGGGTGTGCATACAGGGAGGGGTGAAGAAATGGGTCCTGTAATGCAGTTGATCTACTACAACATACGTCCTCATCGCCCTTCTTAATTGCTGCACAGGATTCTGTCATGTGCCTGCAGATGGGGGGTGGGGATTTTGAGGCAGGGTGTGCGTGGACAATGCAGAGGCAGCAGGAGGTATTGGGGCTGGGTCTGCCCATCTACCAGGGACAGACCAGAGTGGAGGCATCGTGTGTCAGGAGAAAGAGGTCGGACTTGATCTTGTCAGTAATGGAGGAAGATACGATGAGAGAAGGGCCTCAAAAAATAAATTTAACAGTGATATTTGGGAAGTATTTGGGTTAAAAAGAGACTGGAGAAAGTGAAACGAATCACTGCGTATTGAAATAATTCAGGTATGGGCCTAGAGGCAGAAGGAAATGGAAAGGAAGGGGCGGGCCAAGACAATCGGATAATTAATTGCGACTTCCATTAATTGGATTCTCATTGTATGCTGGCTACTATGCCAAAGGCTTTGTGTTACTATCTGTAATCCTTCGAACAATACTCATATTATGGCCTTCTGCAGATGAGGAAACTGAGGCACAGCAATTGAACAGCCTAAGGTCATGCAGCCAAGCTGCAGCAGTGCCGGAATGTGAGCCTGTGCAGTCCGTCTCCAGAGCCTGCACCTGTCACTGTCACACCAGGGTCACCCCTGGTAGCAGAAGATATCATTGAGGGAGGTTTGCTGAGACTTGGTAACAGTTTATGGAAGAAAAGAAGAACGGAGACGAGTCTTAGAAATACCCGAGCATTCCAGTTGTAGGAGTGGTACTTTTGACAGGAGTTAGGAAAATGAGATGAAAGTCACATTGTGTGTTGGGGCTTTTGAAGTTGCTGAGGTTGAGACGCAGCTGGACCCGTGCGGCCTGCAGTTGGAGGCTGTGGTAAAGCCGCGGCCTTGGGGGGTCTGCCCAAGGGAGGAGACAAAGACCAGGGAGGGCCGGTAAGGGAGCCCTGAGGCCAGTTCACATGTGCGGAAGGAAAGCAGAGCCAGGGAGGGAGTGACAGGAAAGGCAGGCGGAACATGCGGATAGAATTCAGTTCTTCCATCCAGACTAGAGGAGAAGAGTTTCAGGATGGAGGAATGCTGTGTGGTCAAGACCAGGAGAGGCCACTAGGAAGAAAACTGAGAGGAGAGGTAGGATTTGCCAGCATGGAGGCCAGTGGGGGTGTTGGGGAGAGTGGTGTCGAGGAGCGGTGGAAATACTAAAAGAAGGCAGGTTGCACCGCGGCCTGGAGGCAGGAGGTGGTGTCAGATTTAGAGCCTGTGCTCAGGGCATTTGGCAGCCAAGGGCAAGACCTTTGTGGGGCAGCAGGGCTGAGGGAGAAGGCTCTCTGTGCGTTGGAGAGTGGGGTCAGGAGGAGACAGCAGGGATGACCGAGGATGTCCGAGAGAGGGGGCCGATGAGTGGAGCAAACCCCAGGAGGAGTACATGAAGGCTGGGGACCAGGAGCTGGCGGCCGCAGAGGAGGAATTAACCATGGAAGGGAGGAGGGGGAGATGCGTGGAAGGACCTGGGAAGACACCAAGTGAATGTGAGGTTAGTTGGGGAGACAAGGGCAGGCCCCGTGCAGATGCGGGACAGCGTGGTCATTGCTGTGTTTGTGGTTACCTGCTTCCCATACAGGAGCCAGAGGCTCTTCTGGAATTAAACCATTCAAGCTCCCTTGCCCTCAGGATGAAGCCCGCTCTCCCCAAGGTGGCCTGCATTGCCGTATTGCTGGTTGCCCTTCATGGGGGGTTCCTGGCAGTTCTTCCTCCAGCCACACCCTGCCGCAGTGCTCCTGCAGCTCTGCTCCTGGTGCCCACCGGCTCCTCCCTACCTCCAGCTTTTGCTGCAGACTGTTGATCTCTGACTTCTTTCTGTGCTTCCCATCTGGAAGGTGCCTCGATCTTTGCTAAATCCCAGCCCCTGACACCACGCCTGGCCCACAGGAGGGGCTCAGTACAGATTTCTTGAAGGCAGTTGAGACGGGCAGCGTTAGCACGCAGAGGGACCTGCCCCTGGTGGCTGAGAACGTCTGTGGAGGTGGGCATTTCTGTGGTTTTCTCTCACCCCTTTGCGTGCTCACTGGAAGAACCGCTGTGTGTTTTTCAAGCCTGACCAGCTGTCCTCTACCTCACAGTCCCCTTTTCTCTTTTTAAAGTGGAATGAAACGGGCAAAGCAGATCTCACAAGGACCTTCTTCCTCAAGACAAATAGCTGGTATTCCTATTAAAATGGTAATTTCCTTTGTTTAAAAAGGCAGATGTGGTCAAATTAAGCTAATCTAATTTGCAATTTTTCATTAAAAATATATACGAGTTAGGCCGGGAGGCTATTCAGGTCCCAGGGGTCGTTGCGTTAGCAGCCACGGGAACAAATGTCCTTTATTTGCTTATAGATACATACAGCCTTCCAGGCAAGTACCATTTCCTCACGTTGAGTTCTCCGTGACCTTGTTTCAGACCACAGGGGATTTTTATCTGCCATCTTGTCTTGTATTTTGCCCTTTTTATTAAATAGGAAATCCCTAAGTCCCCCCAGTTGCAGAGTCCCTTGTAGAAAGAAGAGGAGAAAGGATCTCCTCTGACTCATAGGGAACGCAGGACAAAGACACGGGGGTCTTTATATCGAGCAAGAAAGAGTGCAAAATCGTGTGAAGCTGGGCGGCTGCAGAGCTCCCGCTCACCCACACACGTGGACCTGGCAGACAGAGCACCGCGGGTGGAGTAGTACAGGGCACTGGTAGCCCTGCATGCTGAGTACGCCCTTGAAATTCCAACATCACAGAATTTGTTGGTGCCATTTGCAGTCTAGGATTTTCCCCACGAAATGTCATCAAGCATGTGTGAAGCCAACATGTGCCCGTCTGAACCTTAAAGAGAGTTCACGTGCTCTTGGCAGCCAGGACAACGCAGCCAAGCTGCGTGGAGCCCAAGGTGCTGTGGCCAACTGGTTTTTCTTCCGCACTCCAGCTGTGAGTGACTTGGTGCAAATCTGCTCCTTAGCAGAAGTTTGGGATCTCAGAGATCGGATTAGAGTGCTGGCTCTGCCTTTTGCAGCTCTGTGGCTCTAAATCTGTGAAATGGGGATGTGCTGTGCTGGAGACTGACCTGTGAGTGCACTGTGAAAGCTCGGTGCACAGCAGTGATCAGGAAAGGGAGACTCTTACCATCGCCACCAGCTTGGGGATTGCTTGCTAAGTGTTGGACCACGCATGTTAAATCTACAAAGTCAGGGTCGCTCCTGCTTCTGGTTCACCTCGGCAGTGAGGCATTGAACCTCGAAGGGTGCGTGGTCACCCCGCTCTCAGAAGCCTGAAGTAAATCTGAGTAGTATTAGATAGTGGCCACACAAAGGGTTAGTACCCACAGGGGCAGGCAGTGCCCAGCAGAGGATAGGGCGTATAGCTTCTGAGGGGACAGACAAGACCTAGGCAAAGTGTTCTTGGCCTTTCTGCTAGTCCCGTGCAACTCTAAAGCTTATCAGGAATTGGAGATGTTTCTGTGCTATTTTAAAGATGGCTGATGTACTTGGAGATATGTATTTAATTTGGATTATCATTCATAAGCCTACAACAAAAACCATCTTCCAAGAAGTGTGTGGCAGTGTGCTTTATTTGTACCTCTTACATCCTGTCTTGATTGGTCTTTGGAATATAGTCGGCCTGTTTTCTTGCCTACCTAAATTATGCCAATTTGTATAAAGTGCTGTATATGATGACAAGTGAATGGTCTGGGTGAAGTCTCTCTTCTGCTGCCTTTTTCTCGTCAGTGTCACAGCTGTGAGTGTTGGCAAGTCCTCCAGACAGGTTTTCTTTTTCTCTTAAATGTTTGTCTAAAATTAATTTTGACCATTTTGAAGAGGTTGCCAAGCAGTCATGGGGTTTTGTAGAGCGGAATCTGCAGCCCTGGCAGAGGCGCTGAAAGCTTCCAGTTCAGTGTGACGTGTGAGTGTCGCACCCAGATGGAATCTTTGTAGAGCTGGACGGTGACAGTGGCCGTCTGTGCCATTGAGCTGACCTGGAGGGACACCTTTGGGGCTGAGGCTCTACATGCCATCACACCATGTGGACTTTGAGGGTAGGAGACGGCACTGGTCATTACAGACCCACACACTCCAAACATCTGGCTGCATATCAGGAAAAATAGTGTTTTTTTTTTTTAAAGCAAAGTTTTGTGACCTTGCTTTTGCTATACAATATCTTGCAAATTCAATAGCAGTTACCCTTGTGCCCCTTACCCTCAGAGATGGCATCCAGGAGCACAGCAAGAAGGCGCTTTCTTTGTATGCCATGTGCACGTATAGTTTGTGTGCTTCCACTTAGCCTCTAGCATGGTGCTGTCACCCAGGAGATGAAACTCTCAGCCACTAGGTTGCCCGCTCTGTCAGGGATTGGGTCTGCTTTGCTTGTTCTTATATCCCCACTGCCTAGCAGAGGCCTGGCACGCAGTAGGAACTTAATAAATACTGGTTGAATGTGTGTGAACAGACTCTTCATATTTGTTGATTGGATTTTATATTATAAATATTCCATCTGTGCCATCTGACAAGTGGTTTGGGGGTAATAGTTCCTCTTTTCCCCTTTGAATGTGCTTTTAATTGATCCTGGGTGGACAGGGTAGGACACAGTTCAGCAGCTTGATGGGGGAATGGGAGACCTGGATTCTATTCTCAGCATTGTCTCTGTCTCTGTCTCTTGAGTTTTGCCCGTCATTGTGTGGATACTGAATCTTACTCATTTGTATATTCTCAAAAGCAGGGGTCACAAACTATATAGCCTACCACCTTTTTTTAATATACTGTGTTTTTTAGAGCACTTTCAAATTCACAGCAAAAATGAGAGGCAAGTACAGAGATTTCCCATATGGTCCCGGCCACCCCCATGCAAGGCTCCCTCGTTACCAGCATCCCCCACCAGACTGGTACCTTTGTTAGAGTTAATGAACCTGCATTGTCCCATAATTGTCACCCAAGAAGCATAGGTTACATTACTGTGGTCACTGTTGGTGCTGTACGTTTTGTGGAGTTGCATATGTGTATGTTGACATGTATCCATCATCATAGTAAAATACAGAATAGTTTCATTGCCCTAAAAATCCCCTTTGCTCTGTCTGTTCATCCCTCCCTTCCCTCAAACCCTGCTAACTACTGAGATCATCTTACTGTCTCCATAGTTTTGACTTTTCCAGGATGACATATAATTGGAATCATACAGTATGTAGCCTTTTCACATTGACTTCTTTCACTTAGCAATATGTACTTAAGGCTTCTCAGTGTCTTTTCATGGCTTGATAACTCATTTCTTTTTAGTGCTGAATAATAATATTGTCATTCATTGTCTGGATGTAACACAGTTGGTTTATTCATTCCCCTACTGAAAGATGTCTTTTTTTTTTTTTGAGGCAGAGTCTCACTCTGTTGCCTGGGCTAGAGTGCCGTGGCATCAGCCTAGCTCACAGCAACCTCAAACTCCTGGGCTCAAGTGATCCTCCTGCTTCGGCCTCCTGAGTATCTGGGACTACAGGTGTGCACCACCACACCTGGCTAATTTTTACTATTTTTAGTAGAGACAGGGTCTCACTCTTGCTCAGGCTGGTCTCGAACTCCTGAGCTCAAGTGATCCTCCTGCCTTGGCCTCCCCGAGTGCTAGGATTACAGACATGAGCTACCACGCCTGGCCCTGAAAGATATCTTGGTTGCTTCCACGTTTTGGCAATTATAAATAAAGCTGCTATAAACATCCATGTGCAGCTTTTTGTGTGGATATGTTTTCAACTCCTTAGGGAAAGCATTAAGGAGAACAATTGCTAGATTATATGGTGAGAGTATGTTTAGGTTTGTAAGAAACCACCAAACTGTCATCCAAAGTGGCTGTGCCATTTTGTATTCCCACCAGCAATGAATGAGAATTCCTGTTTCTCTACATCCTTCCCAGCATTTGGTGTTAACAGTGTTCTGGATTTTGGCCATTTTAATAGGTGTGTAGTGGTATCTCATTGTTTTAATTTAAACAAATTTTAATTTTAATGTTTTAATTAAAACAAATTTAATGGCACATGATATGAAGCATTTTTTCATAGGCTTATTTGCTGTCTATATGTCTTATGTAAAGTGTCTATTAAGGTCTTTAGGCTATATTTTAATCAAGCTTTTATTGTTGAATTTTGAGAGTTCTTTATATATTTTTGGATAACAATGCTTTGTCATATATGTCTTGAAAATATTCTTTTCCCACCCCGTGGCTTGTCTTTTCATTCTCTTGATGATATCTTTTGAAGAGCAGAAAATTTTAATGAATTCCAGCTTGTCTATTCTTTCTTTCATGGATTGTGTCTTTGGTGTCATATCAAAAAAGTCACCATCAAACCCAAGGTCATCTAGATTTTCTCCTGTTTTATCTTCTAGGAGTTTTGTAGTTTTGTGTTTTACACTTAGATCTGTGATCCGTTTTGAGTTAATTTTTGTGAAGGATGTAAGGGTGTAAGTCTGTGATTTTGTTTTTGTTTTTTTGGCATGTGAATATCTAGTTCTAACACTATTTATTGAAAAGACTATTTTTGTCCATCTGCTCCTTTGTCAAAGATTAGTTGGGTATATATACGTGGGTCTACTTCTGGGCCCTCTGTTTTGCACTGTCTTGATTACTGTAGCTTTTTAATATGTCTTGACGCTGGGTAGTGTTAATTCTCTGACTTCATTCTTATCCTTCTATATTGTGCTGGCTATTCTGGATCTTTGCCTCTCCATATAAACTTTAAAGTCAGTTTGTGAATATCCACAGAATAAACTGCTGGGATTTTGACTGGGGTTGCATTGAATCTCTAGATCAAGTTGGGAAGTATTGACATCTTGATAATATGCCTTCCTATCTGTAAACATAGAATATCTCTCAATTTATTTAATTCTTTGGTTTCTTTCATCAGAGTTTTATAGTTTTCCTCATATTGATCTTATACGTCGTTTTTTAGATTTATACTTGAGTATTTCATTTATTTGGGTACTAATATATTATGTATTAAATGGTATTGAGCTTTTAATTTCAAATTTCACTTGTTCATTGCTGTTATAGGAAAGGAGTTGAATTTTGTATATTAACCTTGTATCCTGCCACCTTGCTATAATCACTTATTAGCTGCCACCTGTTTTTGTAAATAAAACTGTATTGGAATATGGCCATGCTCATTTGTTTACTTGTTGTCTGTGGCAGCTTTCATGCTGTATCAGCAGAGTTAAGTAGTTGCAACAGAGACCATATGGCCCAGAAAGCCTGAAATATTTACTATCTAGCCCTTTATAGAAAAGGTTTGCTGATCCCTGCTCAAGAGCATTTAGGAGGCACTTGGCAGATGGTAGTTACCTGGCAGAGCCTGTATTCATTGAATGCCTGAAGAAGGTATGAATACATTGATTTATTAATCTGCAAGTGAGGTGTTCATTCCTAGGGGCTGTGAAGGAGGTGAGATTGTGGGCTCGATCCTAGCACTACCTCTGAGGGCCCACGGTCTATGCAGGGGTGTGGATGGCTTAGTGTGATCTGGCACCTCTGTTAAACTATAAGGAGGAGTGGCTGTTGGTGTTCACTTATTTAGTTAGACATTTGTTGAACAAAACAATTGCCAAGAGCAGTGATGAATCATTATTCTAGTTATGGAGCATGTACTATTTCCTGGTCACTCTTTTTGGTGCCATATATGTCTTGTCTGAAGTGTTCAAAATATTCCTGCAAAGCTGGTAACATTCTTGTTCCTCAGATGATAACGGTGAGGCCCAGTCATTGATGCACATATCTTAGGTCACAGCATTAGAAAGGGACAGAGCCAGCTTCCAAGCGTGGGTCTTTCCGATGCAGAAGCCCATGGTCTTGCTGCCGAGATCACATACCTCTCCACGTACCCTACGCTCTTAGGGGTACTTAGAAAGTGGATATCGACAAACACAGTCCCTGTGCTTAAGGTGACTGTGATCTAGAGGGGCAGTCTGAATTGCGTCAAATCCTTTTTGGAATGAAGTATTAGGAAGGCTTCCTGGAGAAGGAGATGAAGATAATGTCTGTGATAATAGCAACATGTAGTATTTATTGTTTACCACGTGCCTGTTACTGTGTAAAGCATGTTGCAGACATTACCTCCTTTAATCTGAATAACCCCCATGTGATCACTGATAGACACTGCAGGGTTTATGGCTTTCCCCCTCGCATTCCACAACAGTTCACATCCTAACCCCTGGTACCTGTAAATGGGACGCTGTTTAGAAAGAGGGTCTTTGCAGATGTAATTAAGTTCAGGATTTTGAGATGGGATCATCCTGGATTTAGGGTGGACCCTAAATGACCGATGTCCTTAGGAGAGAAAGGAGAGGGAGCTTTGACACACAGACCCAGAGGGGAAGGCCCTGTGAAGGTGGAGGCAGAGACTGGAGTTACACTGACGCAACCAAGGGATACCAGGTGCCACCAGATGCTAGAAGAGGCAAGGAAGGCTTCTCCCCGAGAGCCTTCGTGGGGAGTGCAGCCCTGCCGGACACCCTGGCTGCCAGAAAGGTGAAAAAATATATTTAAGCCACCAAATCTGTGGTAATTTGTGCTTGCAGCCACAGGAAACTAATACAGGCACAATTATTATCCTACCCAGAGAAGCTGAGTTAGTCATCCAGGGTGGCACAGCATACCAGGTGGGTGGTGGAGCTTGGACTCAAATGCAGGTTAGCCTACTTTAGACTGCTGGAGCAGGGTTTGGGTTCAGGTTGGGTGGAACCTGATTAACAAGATGTTGTGGGTGGTGTCCCACTGGGCTGCTCTGCTTGTGAATTCTAAGTGAGCATTTTGGTAACTTCTCAGAGGCCTTGTTCCCAGCCGCAAAGGGTGAGCGCCCCTCTGCCACCTGTGCATGGAGGCCCAGGTGGAACCCCCACTGGGAGTGCGCTGGGCCATATGTTCCTGCTGTGCTGACAGCCCCCCAGCCGCAGCCCTTGTGCCTGGAACAGAGCCCCTATGGTTTGTGCAGCCAGGCACTCTGAGGGCAGCATTGGAAAATGTGGCCTGGAGTCGGACCGGGCCTCTGACGCACAGGCCGAGGAGATGGTGGGGGAAGAGGCCCCTGTGCTTGGTCTGGGCGGGGTGTGGAC
>RJWJ010046067.1:0-11145 GCA_004363605.1 Indri indri | reverse complement strand
GTGCGGCTTAGGCAGAGAAGGTCCCGCAACACTTGGAGCCAGAATACCTAAGATTCTGTGAAAACACACCGCTGTGCAGGTGGTTAGGGCATCTTTGTATACAACAAATGGACAATTATTATTTACTAAATATATGTTGGAAAGCTATTGTATGCTAAATTCTCAGGCTGAATCAACTCTGTCCTCCAGAAGATCACATTCGAGTGGAGACAAAAGACCCAAAAACTATGTGTCTTGGTCTGTTCAGGCTGCTATAACAAAATACCGTAGCCTAAGTGGCTTAAACAACAGAAATTTATTTCTCACAGTTCTGAAGGCTGAAAGTCCAAAATCAGGGTGCCAGCAAGTTCAAGTTCTGGGGAGGGTCCTCTTCCAAGTAGCAGACTGTTGAATTCTTCTATCCTTACATAATGGAAAGAGGGCTAGAGAGTTCCCTGGGATCCCTTTTATAAGGACACTAATCTCATTCATGAGGGGTCTACCCTCATGACCTAATTACTTCCTAAAGGCCACACTTCCTAGTACCATCTCATTGAAATTAAGATTTCAATTTATGAATTTTGGGGGGACAAAAATATTTAGCCTATTGCATCATGTAAGCCAGATATCTTCTGGTTTGATAGGTGCATAAACATAATAACAGGACATGTCTTTCAACTGCCTAGATTCTGTTAAGTCTAGTAAATTTTGTGGGAGGTGAGGAGTCATAGTGAGAATTTTTCCCATGTAACCTCCCTTCTGAATTTAGGTCGCAGCCTGAATTTCCACTTCAGTATCATCAATTCCTGGACTTCTGTGGTTCACACTGCCCTTGGCAAAGCTTTCTTTGCTCCCAATATTTACAGACAATTATCCACCCTCAAAGTAATCCTGCTGCCATTTTGTAGTATGAGCATACTTAACTACTACGTACCAAGCATAAATTCGGAACTCGCTTTATTTTAGTTCTCAAAACAGTGAAAATATTCATTCATTAATTCCTTTATTATTATAACAAATATTTATTAAGAATCTAGTATGAAATCAACTACATGGTAAATTGCAGTGTTTTTATTAATACATAATTATTTGAAAATTATATTGAAACAGCACCTCTTGTATTATCCTGCATGGAGCTAGAGCTCATTCCTCAAAGTGAAGTATCACAAGAATGGAAAAACAAGCGCCACATGTACTCACCATCAAATTGGTATTAACTGATCGACACTTATGTACACATATAGTAGTAACACTCATGTGCACATGTAGTAACACTCATCGGGTGCTGGGTAGGTGGGAGGGGGGAGGAGGAGATGGGTAAATTCACAACTAGTGGGTGTGGAGCACACTGTCTGGGGGATGGGCATGCTTGTAGCTCTGGCTTGGGTGGTGCGAAGACAGTATATGTAACCAAAATGTTCATACCCCCATAATATTCTGAAATTTAAAAATGAAAAAAATAATAAAAACAGAAAGCTGAAGACAGGCAGGAATTTGTTTTCTCTAGAAAATATCCTAAATCAGGGAGAGTTCTGAGACTTTTAAATTTACTAAACTTCTGTCTATATGATGGTTACTGCTGGAACAGACCCTCTTTGACTCTTGCGTAAAGAAAAGGAAAACTGTTCTTACAGGCCTCAGGGAAAGCTCAAGGTATTTCTCAGCCACGAACATGCAGCAAGTGCACTGAGGTTCAGCGCCATGCATAATAAGGTGTAGACTATTCACAATGTCAAAGTATAGTAAACACTAAGAACATGACTGGATAACTTAGGGAGGAAAGAATGCCAGCTTTGGCCTTGATTGTTTATGTTCAATCAAAAATATACAACATACCCATAATTATTAAAAATTTTAAAAAATTTAAAAAATAAATGTGAAGCATTAGGTTTCAGTAGAAACCATAACTGTCTTATAAAATAGATTAAGGTGAGAGCAAACACCTATACTTCAGTGTTATCTCTTATATGGGTAGGCACAAAAAATAAATACTTTAAAAAATAAAAAAATATATATATAAAATTATATTGAAACAAAAGTTTTTTCTTATCATTATACATTCTGATTTTATTTAGTTCATATAAGACATTTTCAGTGTTCTCATTGTCATGTATTATTTAAAGTGCTATACATACAAAATAAATGAAGCAGATAAAGTTATTTGCCCTGAGGAACTTACTTTCCAGCTGTGGAGACAATAAACTAAAGAAATAAAAAATCAAACAAATAAATAATTGAATCTTTCAAAAGTTTTATGAAAAAAATAGCTATAATATAATACACAGTGACTGGAATGGGTATGGAGTTTCCTATTGAAGACCATGGAAGACCATTATAAGGATGTGAGAGCTGAGATGCATCTTTAACAAACGCTTTTAGACACAAAGAACCAGAAAAGTATGGCCCCTAAAAAGGAAAATAATCAGTCAATGAAACTGAGCCTAAGGGGTCCCAATTCTTGAATCTGCTAGACAAACATGTGTTGAATGACTCAACATTGCTACGATGGAAATTCTTCCTAAATTAATCTAAATCTCAGAACAATTTCTATCAAAGTTCTACCAGGCTTTTTTTTTTTCCAGAAATGGCAAGCAGATCTTAAAATTTATATGAAAATGGAAAACACCAAGATTAGCCAAAACAATTTGGAAAGAGAACAAAATTGGAGAACATTCACTTCCAGATTTCAAAACTTACTGTAAAGCAACAGATGTCAAGACAGTATGGTACTGGCCTAAATATACACATATTGTTCAATGAGAGCAAAGTGAGAGTTCAGAAATAAATACTTATATTTATAGTTAATTGATAGTTAACAAAGGTGCAACGTAGTTCATTGGGAAAAGGAGAGTTTATTAAACAAACACCATCTCTCAGCCCAAAGGGTCCAATAACACACACTTAAATATTTTTATGGAAACAGATCTAAATATTGCTTGGAAAGGTTTATCAAGACAGATGTCAGGGGGATGGAATGATAGGGTGGGATGAAGTTCATGGTTTACATTCTTTACAAACTTTCCTCAATACTCCAATTTTTTTTCTTAATGATAAGTATAGTTTGGTGTATGAGCGATATGATATATTAAGTACCCAGACTTGAATTAAACTGTCTTATTTCAAAACTCAGCACAGCATTGAATTAGCTCTGTGACATTGGCCAAGTCACCTAACTTTCATTTGACTCAATTTCTCCATCTATGAAATGGGCATAGTAGTATTACTTACCTCTCAGGATTGCTGTATGAACTAAATTTGATAATATAATTAAAGTACTTAGCATACAGCCCCTTGTAAAGTCTCAGTAAACATTTGCTATGAAAAATCGAAAAGCAAAATAAAACCAAGCAACATAAAATTGACTAAGAAGAAATAAGGAGAAACAAGAAACAACATACATACAGATGTGCACAGCCACCACTGTACCCCCACTGAAGCATAACCAAAAAAAAAAAAAGAAGGAGAAAGAAAAAGAAAAAAATCCAGTGGGTTCTGGGTGGGGACAGAGACAGAGAGACAGACAGACCGAGACAGCTTTCTATACAAGATATAGCTAACCTACCTGTTCTAAGCAGTATTCTGAGAGAGACTGGGATGGCATCAGAAATTTTACTCAAAAGAGGAAAGGAAAAATCAGGAATTGTGCAGCACTGGTGGGCATGGAAATGCAGCAGTAAAACAAGTAAAAATAAATCATGCTGGAAGAGAGAGTGCGTTGTGTTATGATTGATTCTTGATAATAGCTGCATCCTAGTTGATATCAAAACTTGGCAACTACATGTACTCACTATCAAATTGGTACGAACTGGTCAACACTTACGTGCACATATGGAAGTAACATTCATCGGGTGTTGGGCAGGATGGCGGGGGGGAGGGCATGAGTAAATTCACACCTAATGGGTGCGGTGCTCACTGTCTGGGGGATGGGCACCCTTGTAGCTCTGACTTGGGCGGTGCAAAGGAAATACATGTAACCAAAGCATTTGTACCCCAGTAACATTCTGAAATAAATTTTAAAAAACTTGGAAACTCAACAAGACTCACTTTGGAAACTCTTGACGGCAGCTCTCTTGGCTTTTGGAGTTACTGTGTTACCTAGGAAGAGAGCTGACAGTGGGTAAAGCAGGCTTTTCATTCAAAAGGACATGAAGCTCCTCAGACAGAAGAAAGTCTGATTCAACTGGCAGAGGAAGCTTGGCAAAATTTGGGAGTTAAGGTCCTCTGCTTCAGAGGAAACTATCCACACGGTCTCATCCCAGTTTTGGGGCATCAAGAAGCAACAGGGCTGCAGGACAAGCTAGAGAGGGATTGAAGAGGAAAACAGGTCGCGTGGAAACACAGCCTTAGCTCAGACAGGCTCGGTGTATTGGGCTGTCCACGAAAGTGGAGGGCGGATCACTCTGATGCCAGAGTGTGCTTCTCCTGGGTTTCTGGGTACCTTCGGAAAGCTGTGAGCCCAGACACTGAAGGAACTGAAGCCTTCCCTTCTCCTGACAGTTTGTTGTTCCTGGCCAAATAGAGCATAGCAAAACAAAAATAAATGTGTCTACCTTTATTTAGCTAAATCTTCTTGTTGCCACAGAAATGACTTTGCTTTTACTGCTCCTCAGGCTGTCAAAGGCTGTCAAATGTTCCTCTATGAATGTATTAATAGAAGGGAATAGACTAGGTAGAAATTAGTGTTGGACTAGCCACACAGCAGAATGTAGAGCTAGTATGGGGGAAAGGATAAAATCCAATGGTTTTTAATTATGTTAAAATTTGATTTGAGCTGGGCCATTGGTAGCTTTCTTAACACAGGCAATGTAAACATCAGAAGAGCTTCTTGAAATGGAATTCAAGCAGGCAGCAGGATCCAGAGAAAGAGAGAAACAATGTATAGAGAAGTTCTAGGTGAAAATAGGAAATGGAGTCCTGGAATATTCCCATGACCCATACTTTTTAAAGAAATGAGTATTAAAATTTGGGACCAAAAATTGTAGCCTGAAAAGTATGGGGTCTAGAGAAGTGGGATTTAAACTCAAACATGGGGATAAGAGAAAAGAAATGCCAGATTCCTGGGCACTAAGAAAGGAAGATGGCAAGAAGGTATTCAGGGAGCCTGATGGTTCTCTGCAATGTTCGTCATTTGGCCTATGAATTACAGAAAGATGATTTTCAAACTCCACTGGCAAATGAGGTAAAGGCTATGGGTATTCTTTCAGAGGGGATTCAGTGTTCCTAGGCTGGAAATATCCATGGCAAAGGTGCCTGAGCAGGTGTCAAAGTAGTTAGCAAGTTCCTAGGTCTTCTTTATAAATATCTAGAACGGGGATAGAACAGGACTAAGACAGAGGATTATGATAGTATAAAAGAACTGCTGTTCACCAAATGACAGAAAAATGTGGGTTCACCAGGGAAAATTGATGAAAGTATATTTCAATGTTGGCTGACTGTTCGTGACTTTTACAGTTGGTTTGATAGCATTGGAACAAAATATAATCTATATGTTAGTGTGGGCTGTGTGGCTAAATAGCTACTATCATTTTGGATTTTTAAACTTTCCAATATATTTTCCATAATAACTAAGCTATATATTTGCAATCATCTTGGATTTATTTCATATTACATTGTTAGATGCTGCCAGGGAGTTTCCTCTGAGATTTCAATTGATAACAAAATTAATTGTCACTTCAGTGCTAATGAGACTTGGCGCTATATATATATATCTAAAGGGTTTTATTTAATCATGTTCAAAATCCAGGTTTAGGTAGGTCCATGATACAGTGCTAATATTTTTGTTATTGTTTTTGCCTTAGTCATTTTTCATTATGAAAAAAAGGATAGCAAATTCAGAGGAAAGAATATTAAAACCTCACATATAGTTCACAATCAGAATTAGCTAAGAATATGCTCCATAATTGTGGGGTTTATCTTATTTTCTTTATTGTACCCTCAATATCTGTTTGCCATAACCTAAGGACCATTTAAAAATATCATATAAGTGAATGAGTGGATAAATGAGTAAAATGATGAATGAATTATAAATGAGTCAGTTACATTAGGTATATTTGGTTTTATACTACATTGATTTTCCTTTTATTTTTTCCTTTCTTATATGGTTTCAATTATGCTATGTATGTGCTATTACTTTAATTCTTTCACTTATCATCAAAAAATAATACCCTGAAATAAAAAAATTAAAAATTAAAAAAAATTAACATGCGGTTGTATACTCATAAAATATCAGTTTAAATTGCTATATAGTAGTCCATTGAATTATTGGTTAATTTATTTCACCAGTATTCTCTGTTTAGACCTTGAGGATGCTTTTCATCATTTTTTATTATAACTAGAATTACCAGAAATACCTTTATTCATAAACACAAATACCATAGCTAATACATGGCATAATAATATTGTGAATATATCCCTACCCTCAAATACATATCTTCACACCCCAACATGCGAAAACACCTTTTACTAAGTTTTTCAAAGTTTCTTTTTGTAGAAAAAGTTTTCAGGCTTAGATTTTGCTCCAAGGAACAGTTTACCTGGTTTTTTTGTTTGTCTGTTTTGAGGAAAATGTTCAACTGCTGTTGCATTATTAACATATTAAACATTGTGTTACATAAAAATGTTGAGAGACCATTTGCATGCTCTGGATGCTGCTATAGGGTTGAAATTTAGACAAATAGCTTTTTCCATATGCCTGGCTGCCTTCCAGGGAGAAAATTACTTGACTAGGTAAGAGATAAGGTAGAAGGCAGGTATTGTTCTAGCTGATACATCTTATACGTGCATCAGTATGCTAATTTGCCAAGGAAGAAATAAATTTTGGATACTCTCCCCCAACAAATGTTTAGAAACTTATTTTTACTTACTCCCAGATTTTTATGCTGTATACAATAAACTACTCTCCATTGTAGAGAAGCTTCCTACTTTATGAACTGACCACACAATACAGAGGTTTCCTAGACAGCATCTGTTGCTGTATCTATTTGTTCTTCATCCAATCATTGGTTTAGCCTCTGAACCCAAAGGCTGAGTTTAAATATGTTGGATTAGTTACAAACCACATCCCTTTGTATTTCATTCTGTTATTAGATAAAATTACAGACACATAAATTGTTAACCAATTTTGCTTTTATGATACAATTGGCTGGTATGGGCAACTCAAGGAATAAAGGATGTAAAGATTGTGTTATAAATCTAAAGCAATATAGGCCAATAACCCCCATGAAGGAGTGCTATGAAAACTGAGGAAATCTCGTTGTGATGTAACTTTTCAGATAATATCTAAACTTACCAATCCTCTACTCCTCAAGTATATAACTCATGCCATTCTTGTAACACATTACATGGTTTTATGAAGACTTATTTTACTTGTCTGTCTCTCCCACTAGACAGTGCACAATAGTTTTGTATATTTTATTTCTGTGCATGCATAATTTGGCCTGTGTCATAAAGACATCTGATAAATTTAGGCCTATCAAATAAATGTAACATCAACCTATACCAATGGTGTGAGACAGTCAGCTTAGAAAAAGAGCAGATGACGTACCAGGCATAAACATGGTTTTGGTAGAGAACTCAGCGATGGCTATTAGATGATCAGGCAAAGTAATGGAGTTATATTACGTAAGTTTCCTTAAAAGTAGTGAAACACGCTTTCCCTTCTTACTTTAAAAAATTAAACAGAAAATCAAATACAGCAACATATATTAATTACAAGATTAAGAGTACAAAGTTAAATAGCCACTAACTCATGAAGTGCAAAAAGTTTTCCATGTAATTGTTAACCCATCCACGTTAAGCAAATGTTGGATTTTAATTTGTAGTCAAGCTCCAGAATACATTCTTTAATTAAATCAAAACCCTCCTTTCATGCAAAGTTAAATTTTCAAATTTAAGCCACCAAAATTAAGATAAAAAACAAAGCTAAGCTTCTTGCAAGAGCATGGAGTAAATAATAAACAGTGTATAATGTGAGCAAATATTGTTGTAAGCAGCTTAGTGTCTGTCTACATTTAACAACTTTGTTGCTTTCAATTTCAAGATTAAGTCCCTTCTAGGGCTAATGCTTCATGCTTCTTTATAGAGATTATTTTTCTTCTTCTTTTTTTTCTTTGTAGGGGTGATCGTGGGTGGGGTGGTGTTTAATGCTAGTTGTAGTTTATTGGGAGTGAAGTTTGAGAATCATACTCTCAAACTAGACCTCTTTAAATAGTGCCTGCCTCAGTTTTGTACCTTTACAGCAGTAAGAAAGAGTATTTGCTTATCTTTTCTCTGCTCTTGCAACTATCCCAGTTCCTCAGATTTCAAGGCCACCTTTCTTCCTCATTATCTCTTTCATTTCTCTGACTCAGATTAACTTGCCCTCTGCCCTTGGCCTTCTAGCCCAAACAATCCCCCACTTCCAACGCCTCACTCTGGGCACGAGTTTAAATTCCCGGTACCTCCTCTAGGGCTTTCTTGACCCTTCGACAGATGGGGACCAGAGAGAAACTAGCACAATTGTACAAATTTCAATAGCAGGGGTTGTTTTCCATTTTTATTGTTTTTAATCTTACCTAATTTGACTGCAAGTCCCAAAGTCTCAGGAGTTCTGCATTCAAATCTTTGAATCCTTACATCTTTCTTTTTTAAAAAACAAAACAAAAAAATAATGATCATTAGCAGTATCAGGATATTTGAAATCAAAGCAAGGCTTTCAAAACTGACACCAAGCACTGTTAGAGATAAATAAATACTAGCTCTTGTTTGCCTTTCTTAACAAAGATGTGGCTACTTGGCCATGAATTCGGTTCCCCCTTACTAGAATACTTAATAAATACTGACAGCAATTATATAAAACTAAGATTTTATACAGGCTCCATTCAAACCCAGGAATGGATAATGAAATAAATAAAGGCCTTGCAGTTACTCCAGGAGGGGATACCTTCAGAATATGATCTTCCTCTAGTAAAACCCATCCTCATCTCAAGTTCATTTAAACTGCTGTTTGTGAATACCGCCACTTAGAATTGCTTTCTTTTTTTTTTATTTTTTATTTTTTTTTGAGACAGAGTCTCACTCTGTTGCCTGGGGCGAGTGCCGTGGCGTCAGCCTAGCTCACAGCAACCTCAAACTCCTGGGCTCGAGCAATCCTACTATCTCAACCTCCCGAGTAGCTGGGACTACAGGCATGTGCCACCATGCCCGGCTAATTTTTTTTTTTCTATATATATTTTTAGCTGTCCAATTAATTTCTTTCTATTTTTGGTAGAGACGGGGTCTCGCTCTTGCTCAGGCTGGTCTCGAACTCCTGAGCTCAGGACGATCCACCCGCCTCGGCCTCCCAGAGTGCTAGGATTACAGGCGTGAGCCACCGCGCCCGGCCTAGAATTGCTTTCACTCTGAGTATCTCTTCCTGTTAGCTAAGTATAGCTTAGCAAAGTTAAGTTTATCACAAACCGTGTTTCGAATGCAAACTTTTTACAAATACTGCTGCTGTGAAAAGCATGAGGGGCTTTGCAGGGAGAGGGGAACACCTGGATTAATCCTGCTTTACAACCTGTGAGTTGCATAACCTCAGGCAAGCCACTTTACCTCTTCTAATCTCAGATTCCTCATCTCTAAAACGGATATAATAATAATTTCTTTCTTAAATATTTAGGACTGAATGTGCAATTTAAATGAATATTTACCATGTGGCTGGCACAACAGCTAATGCATACTAGAGTCTTTAAAATGGTAACATTGTAGTTCTTACTGTTTTACTTACAGCAGAGTCTCTGTGAGCTGCTTTGTGGCTACAAGAGAAGGACAATATTTATTCAGGTTCCACATTTATAAAATTAAGTGAACAGATAGATTTTCTAAATGTTTAAGCTTTTCACCCCTGATTATTTTGTTTATTTTCCTGAAATATTGAGTACCTGGTACTTTTTTCTTCAAGTGAGTATTTGAATATGATAAAAATACATAGAGGAACAAAGGTATCATAATACAAACAATTTCACCTAAACACTCATGTTAATGAGTTCGGTTTTTAATCCTGTTAACCTAATTAATTTATTCTCCTAGGAGAGCTTAGAGAGCAGAGTGATGGGAAGTACGCAATCTTGACCCACACTGCCTTGGTGGCCCACTAAGTGTCAGACCTTAGGAAAGTCACCTAACCCCTCTTTGTCCCGCGTTCTTTTACTACCTGCCATACTACCTATCCTATAGACATGCAAACTTCATTTCCTTCCAGAAAGTCATCAGTTGAAGTTTAAAAATTCTTTTCAATAAAAGGATGTACATATACAGATATATCTATATCTATATATGAAAAGAATAGAGTGGGATATTTTAAAACATTAAAATAATCTATTTTAATATATTTATTAATTCAATAAATATATTTTAAATATCTATATGTTCATGTAATAATTATATGTAGTCAAAATACAGTGAGATTTAGTCCACATAGGAGCCCCTGCTTTCAGAGGGCTTACATTCTAGATGTGCATGTGTGGTAAGGAAAAGAAAATAAATAAATATACAAGATAATTAAAAATGTGAGGGGAGGGAAAGCTATCTTAGAGTGGTCAAGAAATGAGCCCTGACAAAGTGACATTTTAGCTAAAATCTGAGGAATAAAAAACACATAGCCTCATGAACAGCTTGCAGATAAGCATTAGAGGAATTGATCAAAGCTGAAATGGTAACACTGAAAAGAGCTTAGAACTACAACAACGAAGGAAACCAGGGTGGTGAGCATGTGAGCAGAGGAAACATGAAGCACAATGAAACCAGAGAGGCAAACAGAAACCAAGCCTTGATGAGAGACTTGGATTTTATTCCGAGTGCAGTGGAAAGCAGTGGTAAGGTTTAACCAGGCAGAAGGCAAAACACACTTTTCAGTTTTAAAAGACTCTGCATGGCAAATGGCATTGAGCAGAGGCAAGAGCAGAAGCCAGGAAATCAGCACTTAGCAGGTTACTGTAAGACTTTATGCAAGATTGTGCCTTGGGCTGGGGAGCAGGGATGAAATTGGGGAAAGGTGGAGAGATTTGAGATACTTTGAAGACAGAACTGTTAGAACTTGCAAATTGTGCAGAAGAAAAGAATCAAGACTTTCTTTTACATGTTTGGCTTAAGCAACTGGGGAAGTAGCCATAGAGTTTGCTGATATGAAAGACAGAGGTGTCTTTTTAC
>RJWJ010046066.1:0-11504 GCA_004363605.1 Indri indri | reverse complement strand
CATGGTTTAACCTCTGAGTCCTGTGGCTTTCTCTTCTTCACATGTCTTCTGTTGTGAAACGTTTATTTAGGAGTCCAGTTTTACTCTGTGCCTAACATATTTGGGTTTGAATCTTGGATCTTCTTTCTCTTGCTCATTGTCTTTTTCTAGATCCTGAAACTTTTTTGCCCAACCTGCTCTCACACTCCCTGTGGGCCCCAAAGGTCCTCACTCTGGGCTAGGTCTCACTGAGGGACAGAAAGTCAGATACATTCTTGCCTTTACCTCACATTTACAAGGCAGAAATTTCTACCCTAGACTGTTCATGGACACTAAGGAGACACTACTTTGCATAAACCACTATGTCAAGGTTTCTTCAGTTCACCATTATTATTTTGCACCTGTACTTATGGAATATCATAGTTTATTTTGGAATTAGAACTAAATTCTGCATGTGCACAAAAAGATCGTGATAGAACAAATGTACCTGTCTTACTCCCTTCAGACTTCTATGACAAAATATTACACCATAAACTGGGTAGGGTAGTTTATAAACAACAGAAATTTATTTCTCACAGTTATGGAGGTTGGGAAATCCAAGACCAAGGTGCCAGCAGATTTGGTGTCTAGTGAGGGCCCATTTCCCAGTTCATAGATTGTACCTTCTTAACGTGTTCTCAAATGGCAGAAGGCTGAATGAGCTCTCTGGGGTCTCTTTTGTAAGGGCACTAATCCCATTCATGAGGGCTCTGCCCTCATGACCTAATCATCTCCCCAAAGACCTCCCACCTTCTGAAACCATCATTTGGGGGTTAGGTTTCAATATATGAATTTTGGGTGGGGACAAAAACCATTCACACCATAGCAACACTCGTAAGTATGTAATTAATACTGATATGAAGGAAGGTCTCTAGGGATGTTCCATACTCTCTGTTCTTGTTTTTATCTTGGATATAATTTGTTTAGCTATTTATAAGAAGACCTAGCAGGCAAGGTGACTGAGGGACACCCTAGTAGGACATGATTGTTTTTAGCACCAAAATAAGATAGATGTCTGATATCCAAGATATGGTGAGAACACTGCTCATGTGTCTGCCTGCCTAGTGCACACCTCTAGTCCTGATACCTGGCCTTCTTGTATATATGATAACTTTAGCTCACCTAGGACATATTATAACTCTTCCAGATGGCCCCTGCATTACAGGAGGAGTCAGGGCAAGAGAGAACAGTGGATAGCAACTTTCCCTCAGCTATTTCCATGGATGCACTCAACACTCAGGAGTAGAATTCTCTCCTTCAGGGGAGACGTGGAGGTTGAATGCACTTGTAATAACCCAGCTGGCTTCAGCTTCAGTTGCTTGCAGGGGAAAGGCCAAGGCACCAAGTTGGCTGCAAAGCATCAGATTACCAAGCAGCACACACACCCCAGCAGCCTGGCCTGTGGCCAGGGCCAAGTCCTTCCACTTACAGAGTGGAGAGATGGGTATATAAGACTCTGAAGATCTGAACAGAAGTCAGAGGTAGGTGAAATTAAAAAATAAAAATACGGAAGTAAAGAATAGGAAACTTGTAGATTGAGAGCAATTTATAATAAAAAGATCTGGGGCTCTTTGTGAACAAAAAGTCCAATATGAACAAATAAAAATTTGAAATTATAAGTATAATACAGTTGGCTCTGGAAGCATAAAGGAGTTTAAATTGTGTAGGTCCACTTATATACAGATTTTTTTTTTCTGCTTCTGCCACCGATGAGACAGCAAGACAAACCCCTCCTCTTCCTCTTACTCCTCAGATGATGATGGATAAAGACCTTTATGATGATCCACTTCCATTTAATGAATATTAAATATATTTTATCTGCTTTATGAATTTCTTTTCTTTTTAAGACAGGGTCTTACTCTGTTGCCTGGGGCTGGAGTGCAGTGGCATCATCATAGCTCACTGCAACCTCAAACTCCTGGGCTCAAACAATCTTCCTGCCTCAACCTCCTGAGTAGCTAAGACTACAGGTGTGCACCACCACACTGGGCTAATTTTTCTATTTTTTCGTAGAGACTGGGTCTTGCTATGTCACTCAGGTTGGTCTCAAACTCCTGGGCTCCAGCGATCCTCCCACCTCGGCCTCCCAAAGTGCTAGTATTACCTGCATGAGCCACCGTGCCTGGCCTAATTTTCTTAAATAACACTTTCTTTTCTCTAGCTTATTATTAGAATACAGTATATAATACATATAACATGCAAACTATGTGTTAATCAACTGTTTCTATTATTCGCAAGGCTTCCAGGTAACAGTAGGCTATTAGTAGTTAAGATTTGGGGGAGTCAAAAGTTATATGCAGATTTTCAACTGTGTGTGTGGATGGCAGGGTTGGTGCCCCTAACCCCTGCATTGTTCAACGGTCAGCTGTAGTTCTAAATAGAAATGAATTCTCTTGATCCAGGATGCAGGACTTCAGCCGAGTCTTAAAGGGAAAATAACATAGGACTTAAATACCTAGGCAGAGAGGAACATAGAGAACATTCCCGGTGGGAGAATGGCATGACTAAGGAAGGAATGGAAGGATACCTCTGACATAGCCAGGGGA
The DNA here is from genome assembly GCA_004363605.1 of Indri indri. Classification (NCBI taxonomy): domain Eukaryota; kingdom Metazoa; phylum Chordata; class Mammalia; order Primates; family Indriidae; genus Indri; species Indri indri. The sequence continues at coordinate 8,940 of RJWJ010046066.1, read as the reverse complement.
ATACAAGAGATCTGCCTGACCAGTTTGGGAAATATCTTCTGGCTGTTACTTCCCTCTATAGCAGATAAGAAAATGAAAATAAACTATCCTCACTGCTATGATCTGAATGTTTGTGTTCCCCTCCCCAAATCCCTATGTTGAACCTTCATCCCTAGCATGATAAGGCAATGGAGTCTTTGGGAAGTGATTAGATCACGAGGGCTCTGCCTCCATAAATGGGATTAGTGCCCTTATAGAAGAGATAGGAGGGAGCTTGTTTGCCACTTTCCACCATGTGAGGACATGGAGAAGGCATCATCTATGAGAAACGAGCCTGCACCAAACACTGAATCTGCTGGAGCCTTGATCTTGAACTTCCCAGCTTTCGGAACTGTGAGCAATAAATTTCTATCATTTATAAATTACCCAACCTAAGCAATTTTGTCATAACAGCCCAAATGGACTAAGACATTCACTCTTGAAATGAAGAGCCCCTAAATTTGTGGAAATTATTTCCCAAGAGTTTCTCTGCATTTTGAAAAATGGTAAATTTCCTGCAAAGGAGGTCCAAGTTATTTATTTTAATTTAAACTCACAGTGTTATTTTTATAACTAGAGCAGAGAGTGATTATGTGCTTATTCATTAAGATTTTCAGAAAACCCCTAGCCTTGGTGAATTCATGTTTCAGACCTTTGGACTTCGCTTTTCTTGCATTGATTTTAGGTATTGACTGAATGTCATGCTGACTGTCAGTCCGAGTTAGCTGGGGAACACCAAGTTGCTGTCATGCTACAGGCCTTAGCCTGCCCTGGGAAACAGAGATTAAAAAGACAATTTTAAATTAAAGGATGGGGGTTTGGAAGAACATCTCAGAAAAAAAGCTTCAAATGACCAAAAACTGGAGCATCCCTAAGGAAGTCTCATTGGAAATGATTTTTGCGAGTGGGACTACCAGTCAGGGTAGTTGCCAAATGTTTGCTCTCATGAGCAAGAAGTGTGAAAAGTTGACTTCAGATGGTTAGTCAGTCACTGATGCACACACAGGATCTGCCAAAGAATCTTTGAGCGGCAGAGAGACACGTGGATGCACAAGGCCTCAACCCAAGTTCTCAAAATATTGGGAAGATACCTTAGTAGGACTAGTGAAGATGCTATTTATGTTGCTTAGAGGCAACATTAACTCTGAGATTGTCTTTTTTTTTTTTTTCTGTTGCTTTAGGAAAAGGCAAAAATGAAAGAGATGCCAGAAATATGTTGCTGTAAATTAAACCACTACTGCTGGCGAAACAATCAATCATTTACTCAACAAACATTTATTAAGCACCAGTGTCAAGTTTTGGAGACACAAAGGTCAATAAACCAAAGTTTCTGCCCTCAAACAGCTCATGGCTTAGAGCAGAAGACAATAATTGCCAAGTATGTTGTAGGAGCTATACTGGAGGCAAGCACAGACGAGGAGGGAGCAAAAGGAGGAAGCGAGTTTGGAGAGGGTGGCCAGGCAGGGATTTATAGAAAAGGCCCTCGGGCTGTATTGCAAGACAGGAACAGGAATTAGTCAGCATAAGCACTGCGTTCTGGACAGAGGGAAAAGCATCCCAAAGCATATCAGAACATAAAAACATACAACCACTTTCACACCAGTTCAGTACATAAGCCCTTTTCATAGCAGAACTTTTTGGTTTAAAAGTTTTCCCTTTTACTTTTTCTTAATGTTATAGAGAAAGTATGTGTGGGGGATGTTATTTAAACGATAGCCAAAGCAATCTCCCCATGTGGAGTCTACAGCACTCATCGTGAGATCTTTTGATCTTCTGCCAACCTAGTTTCCCTAAAGGAATCTTTGGCAGAGCTCTATGAATGAGATCATAACCACCAGAAAAATAACAATTTAAAACTCTAGTCATTATTTAAAAAAAAAAAAAAAGAAGAAGAAGGAAAGAAAATACTCTTTTTGAAAAACATATAGTTAACTTTTGCTTATTCAGAAAAATAGAGATGAAAATTAGGATGACCAAACCTAGGAAAAGTAGGAAAGAGGAAACAATAGTTAAATTTTTTAAAAATCAGAGTAAAGGGCCAGAATTAAAATCAAGCATATCTTTTACACTGTGAATGGACTGAATTTGCCTATTAAAGTCAGAAACTGAGTGACTGAGTTTAAAAAATTAAAAACAACCTGAATGCTATTCAGAAGAAACACTTGAAACATAAGGACGCAAAGGAAATAGAATCTGAAATTTATTAGTTATATCAAAACCCACATTTACTCATAAGTTTAACTTCTTTCCTACATCAGGTGTCTTGCCACAAATGAAGTCATAAAATTCAAATTGGCAGTATTTACTAATATTCATAATGCAATATTCTGATAGAAATATCATAATTGCAGGAAACAGCTACTACTAATATGGTAGGGGAAACAAAAGGAAAATTGGGCTTTCAGAATCTAGAAGCTTGGAAAAGAGGCCATGGCCTCAGAGCTCAGACCTCTGGGAAGGAGGTGCTGCCCAGCTGGTACTGATACTTCAGAAAGGGTGAAATGTGGCTGATTCTTGGAGTGCTGGGAAGAAGCTGGAGTTTGTAACCAACTGTCTCTGCTGGAATGAAGTGCTGTTCCTGGAGTGACGCTGATGGAAACAGCAAAAAACAGGAACAAAGGGTTCCCTTTCCCCAGTTTCAGTCCATTTGTGCTGCTATAACAACGCACTGAGGCTGGATAATTTATAAAGAACAGAAATTTATTTCTCACAGTTCTGGAGGCTGGAAAGTCCAAGATCGAGGTGCCAGCAAGTTCAGCATCTGGTGAGAGCCTGGTCTCTACTTTCAATGGTACCTTGCTGCTCATTCCCCAGAGATGAGGAACACTGTGTCCTATATGGCAGAAGGTGATAGGGAAAAAGAGTCTAACGCTGCATAAAGCCTATTTTATAAGGGCCCTAATCCCATTCATGAAGGGAAGGAGCTTTTATGACCTAATCACCTCTTAAAGGCCCCACCTCTAAATACCGTCACGTTGGCCATTGAGTTTCAACATCTGAATTTTGGAGGGGACACATTTAAACCACAGAACCTCTCTTTATGCCTTTTCCTAATGTCTTATATTGGCAGAACCCAACAGGAATCCAGCTGGAAAAGGATGGATTTGGAGTTGAGTGATTATAGGTAAATTACCAGCACCGCCCATCTCTTCACACATGAACACAAACACACTCTTTTGTATATGTTAGAACTTCCACACCTCGGCACTAACATCTTTATGTTTCTGCCTGACAAGGCACAAGTGTCTGTTGTACAAATGAAGATGCTCTAACACTCTCCCCCAAAATAGGAAGCACAAAGTTACAGGAGGCACGATATTCATTTATGGCAGATAATCACAGTATCCATTTCTGCATCATGTTAACTTTTCTTCTAATTCAGTCTTAATTCTAACTGGCATTGGATAAAGACTCTATTATAAAATTAACCAATAAGAGAAAAGGAGGAGGGATGAACAAAGAAATTAGCCAAGAAGAAAATACACAGAGCTGCCAGTCTTTATTTTTGTGTCTTCTCAACATCCATAGTTAATAGTTTTACTTAGTGAAATGGCCCACATATTTATTCTCAAATGTTTGAATCCTCAATTGTCCTTTCTTTATATGATTTCTGTTGTTCTCCATTAACTTTAACTATTGCACAAGTACTAAGGGCTGCCCCTAGAGATTCCCCTGGGTCCCACACATAGCTGTCTTTGCCCCACTGCACAGCAGCAACCTAATTTCCCACGTATAAACAGGATCCATCACCCCAGCCAGTTTGGTAACCTCTTCTTTGCTTGTTAGCCTAAGACTCTTGAAAACTTAACGAATAGTCAAGAGTCAAATGTGTGAAATTTTATTTTATTTGCAGCCTAATGAGTTAGCCCACCATGATTTTGTGGATACTAGCAAAATTCAAGTCTCCTGGATCAGAGACAAAGCATTATTTATTAATTGTAGTAATAGCAGTAGACAGAGTATCAGCATTTTTCATCAGTTCCCTGAGAGTCATAATTCCCACAGAGCAACATGAAGAAGGCCCGATGACACATACATACAAAGTGGGTTTTATTTCATAAGAGGAACCCTGAATTTAGGTAATTTGAATCTTTTATAGTGGGCAGTGAGCAAGTTCTTTACTCTGGAGAGAGACAGACATTATCTCTGTTTTCCAAAGATGGTTGCTCCAGTGGCAGAGACTCTGTCTTCCAAGGCTATTCACTATATAAATGTCCATGAGAAGATGGTCTGGAACAAAGAGCAGTCAGTACCTAACTTGCAATACCTGCAGAAACAAGAGAACTTTGGAGAATTGTCTCCCAACACTGCTTACTTCATGTCACTATTGGGGCTCAGGACACACCACCCCAAAATATTCCTCTTTGGCATAGTGATTATTAGCTGGTTATTTTGAGAAACTACAGACACAAGAGTAGCCCTGAAAAGCTGCCCTTTTGTAAAAGAAATTTACATCTATAAAGGAAATTTTCATTAATGAAGGTATCTATATCAGGAAGAGATTATATAACCTATATTAGGTTGCTCTGGAGATAACCTTGATCACCTGAGAGACTCTTATCCGCATAAACAGGCCACCTTTATTCACCATACATTTCCTCCCCTCACTCTCCCAGAACTTGTCTCCACCACCCGCTAGAAGCCCTAAGTTCCTTTTCCTTTCTGTAGTTCAGAATGTCTTATAAGCTTCAATCCTCTGGCCCTTGTTTGAGTCTTATATTTTTGTGTGGGACTCTCATGCATACTATGTAATTAAAATTGTTTTTTCCTATTAATCTGTCTTATGTCAATTTAATTTGTAGCCCAGCCAAATACCCTAGAAGGGTGGAGGGAACCCATTTTCCCTCCCCTACATCATGTTAGGAAGGAAAGAGATATACTGTAGGCACGCTCCAGGAACATTCACTCTGTTCATTATTGTTGGTTTATCGTTAACCCTAATTGTTGCCTGGTAAAGAGGATGGATCACCTGGAACCACGGGGTCTCCTTTTTTCCAGAGAAGGGTGTCTCTAAGTCCTAAAACCCTGCAACCTGGCCAGGTAGCCTCCTTTGCAACATTACGTTAAGACTACACCAAAATTGTAGGTTTGGCAAATGGGACGATTCCAGTGGCAAAACCAAACAAAACCAAAACAATCCCCCAAATATGCTAACCCAAAAAAGAAAAGAAAGGCAAGGAGCAGATTTGGGCCTATTTCTATAGCCCAGAGAAGATCAAAGCCACTCCTGATCATTCCCTAGAAATTGGCAATTACAACCTCCTAGGACATGGCTGTCAGCACTATATCCTCCCAGGAGAAGATATTTGTGGTTTCTGCACCACTTTTCCTAAATTTCAGGTAATAGAAAACAGCTTTCATCAACCCAAATCAAGAAGGGAAGAAATAACTTTATAGAAGAATAAAAACTTCTATTATCAGTCATGGTCAAAGGACTTTCACTGAAAATGGGGCTTCTCTAATTTTGCTGAGTAAACATCTGGAAAGACAATTTAAAGCTGGACTGTCAAGATATTGCTGCCTGTGTGTGTACCATCTTGGACAGGGTTTTAATTCATTGTAGTTGGTCTGAACCCACTGGGAGCTGAGTTCCGTGCGGAAAGTCATAATAAAATTATCTGACTTTCCACGTCCCTGTGTCATCAATCAACTCTGTGGCTGATGAAGTTACACAAAATAATCAGATAAGCCTCTGGTGCAATGATGATGACAACAAAAAGCAGTGAAATAAAATAGGGCCGGCACAGATTAATTCCCTTGTTTAACAGTTAAAGCTAGAGAACTCGTGAACCCAGGGCATTGTCATTCAACATCAGGATTTAAAATTTATAAGCAAACACTAGATTATAGCCATGCTAGTAGGCAAATATTCCGAGAATCTCTGGATTTAATGTTACCTTAAACATTATTAGTTTGCAGGGATGACAAACTGACCATGGGCCAAATGTGGTGTGTAGGCACATTGTGTGGCCTTCAGGTTTTTTTTTAATTAAATTTGATAGCACATTTAAGAATCAGAAGGTTTTACATAAAAATAAGGATTCCCGTCTTCTCTCGAAAAATAAAAGATTTCTTAGCATAGAACCCACACTCCTGCATGAAAAAAAAAGTATCCATTGGTGCTGAATAAAACTGTGCTCTTTAGAAGGAATATGCACAGACCCCACTGCTCCCAATCCCTCTGTGTCTCCAGAGTGGGGGCTGAATGCCAACCACTATTTATCATGATGCCACCAATATTTCCTTAGAGTTAAGGGAGAAGTGGAGGACTTCTTACACTTGGCATGCAGTAGGTGCTCCATAAATGTTGGTTTCCTTCCCTGCTTCATTGTTCTTTTCTCATTTAGCAACTTTTCAACATTTGTGGAGTGCCTACTATGTGCAAGGCACCGTACCAGCAGCTATAAATAAAAAGATGAATAAAACACAGTCCCTGAATCCTAGAAACTTACAATCTAGGGGGCTGAGACTGACCTCTCAGGTCAGGGTATGTCCTCTTACAATGCTGGGCCAGAAATATGTGCGGGCATCCCAAACCAGGGTGGGCCATGCTACTTGATTTTTAGAACTTATTTAGTTACATTTTCGTGGGGAAGCAGAGGAACCCAGGCATCCAGTCTGAAAATTGTCTAGTATCTAAAGGCTGGTACTTTAGGTACCAGGTGATTTTGGGGAGCAAAATCACATTGCCCATGGTTTAGTAAGGATATATAATAAATCTGGCTTTGTATTAGGGGATTAAGACCTGAAGAGTCTCAGTGTCAGCTGGAATGTTCCTTCCCTAATACTTCCATTTTAAAATCTTAAAAATGTGATAAATCCTGAGACGGTTGCAAGCATAGTGAACAATGCGACAAAGAGAAAGGGCTTTCCTCATCACCCCTCCCCCACCCCACCTTGTGACCTTGTTTCCTCTTAGTAGGGGCTTGGTGGGTGACTTCAGTTTGTGACCTCTGCAACTAGATAATGTTTAAGTTAATTTACCTTAAGAGGGGAATTCTGACAAGTGGACAGGATGAGAGGTTCTTTTTGTATGGACATAACTCTGCAGAAAGTGCCTGTGCTCCACTTTCCTGAAGGGCAGGAGGAGGACTCCTGTTTCACTTTGCCCCAGTAGCCCTTGCCAAAAGCCTGGCAAAAGAGTGCAAGAGCACAGCCAGTCTGAGGCCCAGCACCAGGCAGGTGAGCTTCCTGAAGCCAGACCAGCAGGGTGGGGGTGGGGGTGGCCATAGCTCCAGATGGCACCCAAGGCTGTTTCCCACAGTTGATGCTGCAAGGCCAAGGGCCTGGGCTGTTAAAGCACATTTGTGCACTGGTAGCGTGACAACTTCCAAGGAACAGAGTCAGACATCGAGGCAGGGGTGGATTGTGAGTCTGCACATTCAGTGGCCCCTGCACTCCGCACTTCCGTCCTTGACGTGTACACCATATAAAACGGGTAAGTCTTTGAACTTAAAAGTCAAGGTCACAGACTTGCCTAGTCCTGATTATTTTATTCTGTATCTCTTTGGGGTAAACTGTCCAAGCTTTGTATTTGAACCATTAAGGAAAATGTTTGTCAGATCCTTTTTGGAATATTTATTATTTCAAGAGTTAGGAGTAAGCTATGAATAAGATTGATGCCCACGAAGTGAATGAACACAATTCTTAGCCATCTAAATAAAAATACAGGATCTAGAACAAGGAGAATGAGCAGCCAAGTTAACTATGTCCTATTCAAATTCCCCCCAAAATTTCATGTTCAGTTTGAATGCGACACTGGAAGAGAAATTTCTTAAAATTATTATTACTTTTCTTATATCTCTCCCTTTTCCAAATAGGATTTAAGTAATTAGTCAAACTAAAACATGTTTCAAAGCCAGTAAACAGAATAATGAATTTACCCAAACCATATCATGTGAAAAAGGAACAGAAGTCTGCTAGTTTTTGTCCTAGGCAACATACCCTATAAATCTTTTTTACAGAACTAAAAGCACCAGCACATGCAGTTTTAAGTACTAAGGTATTTTCTGAAGCATTATTTTTGTCCTCTGTTAAAATCTTTGTTATGTCTGTACATTTCCATAATCAATATATTATTATTTAATATGCTTAATATTTCAAATAGATAATTTTATTCTGTATTTTTTTCAAAGTTACTTTTAAGATTTAAAAGCATATTACCACGTATATATTCTAGTCCATCACTTTAACAATGGCATTCCATTATATGACTACATTATGGTTTGTTGATGGATTCCCATATCATAAAGCATCATTTTTAATAGTGGAGAACTGGAAATAAAAAGCATGTCTGCAAATAGGGAAATTGTTGACTAATGATATGTATATATCAGGATATATGCAGCCATTAGAAAGGAAACCCATCCACAGTGATTGCCATGATACTCTTTCTGAAATGGATACTCTTAAACATTATATAAATGTCATAAGCTGGGCACCGTGGCTCACATTTGTAATCCTGGCACTTCAAGAGGCTGGTGTGGGAGGATGACTTTAGACCAGGAGTTCAAGTTTACAGTGAGCTATGTCCAGGCCACTGTACTCCAGCCTGGGCAACAGAGAGAGACCCTGCTATGCATACATACATATATAAAGGCACTGACTTGAAAAGACATCCATGATAAATTGCTAAGCCTATAGAATATTACTATTTTTGTTAAAAAAAAAAAAAAGTAAAACCTATTATATACCATGTATGCATATGTGAATTCATGTAAACATGGAAAAACATATCCAATGAACCCAAAGGAAAGCCAATAAACAGAATGTTCACACTGATTTACATGGCAGTGGACCTGGATGGGGAGGAGGAGATTATACAGTTTCACTTTATATGTTTCTGTGTTGTTTGATCATATGATGCCTTTATAGTTTAAAACAGCAACAATAATAAAGCATTAAAAAAATTAACAATTTTTG
>RJWJ010046065.1:0-11508 GCA_004363605.1 Indri indri | reverse complement strand
ATGCAAATATAATCACGTGGAAGGAAAATTAGTCTGTGGATTCATATATGTGAGCCAACTCCCATGAACATCGGGTTAGATCTGTTTCCTGCTCTGTTTCGGGGTCTGGAGCAGGTGTGAGAAGGACTGAAAAATGAGGATAGACAAAGTTCGAGAACTGAGGACAGGAGGTCAAGGTGTGCCTGGAGAGGAGAACTCTGCATATTTTGTAGCTCAGAAAGATGGTGGAGCACCATGGCCTCACTTGGAGGTGCTCTATCAATCAGCCAGACTTTAGCCAAATAGTTTCTAACACAGTGCAAAGGGCAAGGGGTCCAAAGGATTTTGTTTGACTTTGCCACTTGCTTGCTGAGATACCATTTCTAAAACTGGGTTTCCTCATTCGTGGGTTGGGGATAGTGTCTACATTGCCTGTCTCCAGCTCTGACGTCGCATGTGCAAGTATTCTGGAAACCCCCGTGGGCAATTTAGACACGAGAGTAGAATGAGGTGATCGAAGGCATAGACTTTGGAGGCAGACAGATACCCACACTCTGCCACTTAGTGTCCGTGTCACCTCAGGCAAGTCGACTGACCTTGCTCACCCACTCTCCTTCCATGTAAAATTGGGGTGGGGGTGAGGGATATTTCCTCATAGGGTGGTTGCAAAGTTTAAATTAGATAATGTGTGTAATGAATATAGGCAACATTATCCCTGCCATATACATTCTACATAAATGATAGATTTTTGTTATTACTAAAAATAAACTTTAAAGTATTATATTACTGTACAAATAAGCTTGAACATGTAAGGTGTGACCGACACTCAGAAAATCCATTTGTGATATTCACCAGCTGCTGCCTCACGTAGAAGCCCCTGCAGCTGGCCCAGTGGCCACAGGTTCTGTGATCCAGCGGGTCTTCCTTTATGACGAGCTCACTGGTATCACTCCAGTCCTGAAGTGACCGAAAGCTACAGCACCCCGTGGTGGTCTGTGCAGGACTGACCCCTGAACGCAGGTCTTCCAAGTGGCTGATTGAACGTTATGTGCTAGGGTGAAGTTTGAGATTGAAATTTCCAACATCTGCTCTTCAAACTCTACGATTTGACTTTATTTTTCAGTTTCACCATTTTAGGTTCTTGCTTTTTAAAAATTTCATCTGCATCTCAGATTTATAAATTTCAATGTTAAAATTACAGCTCTCTTTACCTCTTCTTAAGGGAATAGCCAGTATAAAATATAAGTGAAATGGTGCCAAATTATTGTATTTGTGCTTGGTTATTGGTAAAAATAATATACATATATCAGAGAGATAGATATATTCTCTCTCTATATATATAAATATATATATATATTCAAAATACAAAATCCTGAAATGTGAAAATGTGGGATTGTAATAACCTGCTTAAGAGAAAGGATAGTATTAATAATTTAATGAAAAGCAACAACCAAACTTTAAAAACACTACCTGGGAAAATTCCTACTTATTTGAGAGAACTCTGTTTTTAAAAAGCCTAGACTAAATATTGGATGTAAAATATGTAAACACCGTGATCAACTGTTCTCCCCTTTACTCCCTTACCCCAAATAAAACACAGTACTTTGAGTCATAGAAACTCTAGTATCGAAGTATAATTTTAACACTAAAATAAAGTGGTTGTATGAAGGTGGCATTTCAGGACATTTTCCAATACTCCTTTTCTTTCTGCTGCCCTGGTATTGCTAAGAGCTTACAACAGGAAAAGATTTCAAAGTGTGGTAGCTTTCTTGCAAAATTAGGAAACGTCTACTTTTTATGTTAGGAAGCTACCTGTGGCAAGTTCACCCGGTCCCAGTCCCAGTCTGAAGTTCTTCCCAAGACTTCTGTGCTTTCTAACTGGAAATAATTCTTCCTCCAGGAGATAGTCATCCTCCTGTTTGCTTTAACCTGTGCCTCTGTATGTAATTTATTGGGACAATTATTAGATACAGAGGCAGCAGTTTCTCCTTAGCTTCTATCCTAGCAAATGGTAGGAGTTGGTTTTTCTGTTTTCCACATTCACGTTGTCTTTAATCTCTTAACAGTGTTCTTTTTAAATCTACACTGTAATTCATGTCACTGTTCTTAACTTTTCTTTGCATGTGCAAAACCTGGCTGTGGTGTGACTCTTTTTGATTCCTGTCTTCCCTGCTGGACTCTGAGGAACAGAGCTCCTCCCCTCAGATTGCATCCACAGCTGGTCAGAGAAGAGCAGCTGGCACATAGGAGGCACACAGTGAAATTTATTAAATAAGTGAATAAACAATCAGCAAACCGATCTGGTGGAAATTAGATTAGACTAGGAGTCTGACTACCTAAATTCAGGTCATGATTCTGTAACTTTCCAAACTCCATTCCAATTTCTAGATTTCTGGCATATTTCTTAGCCTCCACTATTCTTTCATTTCCTTATTTACATTCAGGTTAATGATACCTTTTCTGTGTATGTGGCAGATTATTTGTGAAAACTAAATGAGAATATACATAAAACAAGAGTAAATTCAAATGCTACGCAGATATAAGGTATTTTTGTTACTTCGCTATGTGATCTTTTTTTGGTAATATTTATATCCACAAATAGAAGACAAAAAAGGTGTCAGAAAAAAGTTCTGCTGAGACTATTTAAAAGTATTGTCTTTATTTAGAACTAAAAGGTACTGAAGGAAGCCACCAGTATGAATTGCCACAGTAAGTTCTGCTGTTTTCACCCTCTTATGACATTTATTGCTTCTTTTCTCTTTACTATGATTATTCTTCTGAGTGCACATCTCTGTCACTGTACTTCTGTATTGTACGAACAACCCTTTATTCAAAAGTCTAAGGCCCCCAGCTTTGCGTTCAAGCTCAGAATCCTTTGGTGCACATACCATGTATTATGTAATCACTTCTCATCAGGGTCTGTGGCAGCACCTTACAATCAAAGACATTAATATTTCTGCAGAGAGACGTATGAATTTTCACATTAACTGGGATAATGAAAGATTATAAATAGCCTCTTCTCAATTCAGGTCAGTTTGGTTTTTTTTTATGGCCAAGTGATTTACTGAAAAATTATGAAATTGAAGCCTGTCTAGGGCTTTGAGCCTGACGCATCTGTTATCCCCTCTCTCCCACACCCCATGCATACGAGATTACAAATTCCTCATGAGATGAAAGCATTTCCACATCATTTTATCCCTACAGACTAACCCAGTGCCTGGCACATTGTCTAAAGTATGTGTCCTTATGAAACCATCTCTGCTTAACTGCCACCACCACAACAAATACATTAAAATTCCATAAATATTAAGATTATTTGTATATTTGGCTGACTAACATGTGCTATATACTTTTCCTGGTCTGACAGAGACAGAATTAAAATGTTGTGATAAATGGTTCTGACTATATTTTTAACTAAAAATAACCACCTGCAACTGATCAACTGTGTTTTTTTAAATTCGTTTTGTTTTTTATAGTTCCGAAAAAAATTCTAGAGGTTTAGAACAATAAAATAAACCAGTATCAGGATATACACACCTTTTCTCCTCCCACACCCTCCTAACCACATAAGACCAAACTTCCCAGATTTAAATGATATAATCTCAGACATCATAGGATATTTCATTCATATTGAAAAAAATCATGTAATTTCCATATAACCTTTCAACAGAAGTCTTAGACTTACTGCATTTTGGTAATTCTCAAATAGATATTATCTCAAGGTAAAAGATTTTTGCCTACATAAACATAAATTGTGGGAATAGCCTTATATGATGATGACTTTTTGGAGTTACTAATTGGATAACAATAATTCAATTGAAAGATTGACAGTAATAGTGATGCTATGTATTTTTTCAAATGTTCACGCTGGTGTATGCCCATTGTTATACATAGATGCAAAGGGCACAGTGTGGGTAATGTCTGTCAACTGGTATGATTTTGCCCCCAGCAGAAATTTGGCAATGTCTGGAGACATCTTTGATTGTCTGTGCAGGGTGCTGCTGGCATCTGTTGGGTGGAGGCCAGGGATACTGCTAAATATCCTATAATGCACAAGACAGACGCTCACAACAAAGAATTATCTTGCCCCAAACATCAATATTGCTGAGGGTTAAGAAACTCTAACTCAGGAACTGAGATAATTACATTGTTTTCATCCCTTCTGCCTTAGATGTAAAGTGAAACGGTGCCACATTTTGCAAGTGCAAATTTAATGAAACTAGGCTCTTTAGTCATTAGTTTTAAATACGAAATAAATACAACTTCAATTCCAAAAATCTTAAGAGCAATATGATTCTTTGACATTCGCTTGAAAAACGATTTTGAAGCAGTGATTAGAGCACTCGATATAGGCAAGACTCCCTAAAACTTCTCTTAGCTCATCCGTTCCCTCAAACTGACTGTTCTGGATCTTCTCTCCTCCTCTTCCTCTCATCAATCCATGCCAGAACTTATGCAGAGTACCTTTGGATGACTTCACTCCTTGCTATTTTTTCCTCAATTACTCATCAGATCAGAACATCAAACGCCCAGGAGATGATCCAACCAAGTAAACCTAGAATCTTTCCATTATGGAAGACAGAGTGAGGGAAGAAGATAAGGATTACACACATACATATGCACACACAGACACACACACACACACACACGCACACACACACAAGTAAATGCCTTTGTTTCAGTAAGCCTTTGTTGTAACAAACTGCTCCAAAACTTTGTGACTTAAACCAGTCACAATTCATCATTTCTTACAATATGTGGATTGACTGATTAGGTCACAGTTAAATACGGATGGTTTCATAAGAACACCTATAATACAACGTACCAAGCCGTGTGTTAGTCTCCAGGGATACAATGTTGGGAAAAATATTTTCTTCCTGTGAAAAATTTGTAATCAGATTTATGTATGGGTGTGGGAGAGAGGAAGTATCAGAAGCATCAGCCTTGAAGACTTGGGCCTCAATTTGCTGCTGGCTTCACTTGGGCTCACATGGGGCTGAGTTCCTCTGCAGGGCTGACAGAGCTGGAAGATCCAAGATGACCTCACTCTCGTGTCTGGTAGTTAGTTCTGGCTATCAGATGGCACATCTCAATTCTTCCACACATGGACTGTCATCTTCCAATACAGACTGCTTTCCTTGCAAGTGGTTTTAGGACGGTGATCCAGATAGCTAAAAACAGAAACTTCAAGACCTCTTAAGGCCTAGAATCAGATGGCATAAAGTCATTTCTGCTGCATTATTAATCAAAGAAAATACCATATGAGATCAGATTCAAGGGGAGAGGAAATCAATCCTACCCCTTGATGAGAGGAAGGACAAAGTCACATTGCAAAGGAGAATGCATAGTTGGACCGGAGGATTTTGTGACCATAATTTAAAATCTGTCCTTGGTAAATGTTATTTATTTTCTTCCTACGTGCAAAATACACTCATCTTCTCTCAAGACATCAAAAGTCTCCTCCAGCTCCGAGTTTGGCATCAACCTCCAAGTCCAGTATTGTATCATACACATCTGGTCCAGGTGTCAAAGAGCCTCCTCAGGTGTAATTTCTCTCCATCCGTAGACATGTAAACTAGAAAGAGAAGTTGCCTGCTCCAGGTCCATCTGACATTCAGTGATGAGGCCAGGGCCGAGTCATTGCTATAGATGCTTCCGTTCGATGAGGGGAAGAATGGAAAGGAAGTGGCAGTCATGGTCCAAAGTCATTTTGAAATCCAGCTAGGCACATGTGGCCAGTTCCTTTAATCCAAGGGCAAGGGATATTCCTTGTCTTCTTGGTAAGAAGTGGTTCATGATTACAAATGGTAGTTTTCTTAGCCTTCTTCCTAGCCACACAAAGTTGTGGCTCCAAAGTCCCCTCTCTGTTTGTTTTGAACTATCCCTTTAGTACAAAGTGCCTTCCTAAAGATACGTTTGGAGTTCATTCTGTGCACACAAAACCTAACGTTTGAAACAAACTTTGGACACATGAGGCTTCTGGGGGCAATGCCCTTAAGATTCTTAGAAGTTGGTTTGTCTGGTTGAGAAGGTCAACTAGGCACTACCTTAAATCTTTCCAAGTTCTCTCTTTTTGTTCCCCAGATTTATTGAGGTATAATTGACAAATGCAACTTGTATATATTTAAAGTGTACAATGTGATTATTTGATATACATATACATTGTGAAACAATTACCACAATCAGGTTAACACATCCACTACAACAGACAAATGGATAAAGAATGGAATACTATTCAGCCATGAAAAGGAAGAAATCCTACCATTTGCAAGGATATACATGAGCCTGACGGACATTATGCTAATTGAAATTAGCCATACACAGAAACAAAGATGTTATATGATCTCACTTATGTGTGGAGTCTAAAAAAGTCAAACTCTTTCTGAGTTCTTAACAATGACTCTTACAGTCACATCCTTGATTTGTTGTTCCCCTGAAGTTATTGGTTACTTTAAAAACCTTTTTCCTGGAAAGACTAGGAATAACAAACCGTCTTATTTTCTAATCCACCATATCCTTGGCCTTTTGTATTTCTTCTGCCTTGTGCTTGAAACCAAAACAGTTCATCTCTTTCTCTTCCAGTACTCTATAATATGCAGCTAAAAGAAGCCTCTTGATACTTTCAGCATTCTGCAGGAAATCTCTCTAGCCAAATGCACAAGTTCAAGTTACTGCAGGTGACAGAATATATAATATACAAAACAAATATGTATAATACACCAACTACACTTGGCTCTGCCTTCAGTTTTTAATAGCAGATCCCTCACTGTTTGGCCTGCCACTCTCCTGGTAGCAATTTCTGTTTCCGTTAGCATTTGCTGTGCAAAAAACCACCACCAAATCTTAGTGACTTAGAGCAATTTATGCTTGCTCATGTTTCTGTGGGTGGGCTGCATGTTTCCTCTGCTTGTTATGCCTGGGCTCATTCATATGGCTGCATTCAGATGGAAGGTCAGTTGGATTGGCAGGTCCAAGACGGCTCACTCGTGTGTCTTGCAGGCCTTGCTGGCTGTTGCCTGGACTGTCTCCTTTATCCTCCAAGTGACCTCTCATTTGCTGGGATCCTAGACCAGCTTCCTTGTGTGGTAGTCTCAGGGAACAACTCCAATACGGCCAAAATGGAACTTCAAGGCCTCTTAAGGTTTAGCCTCAGAAGTCACAAAAAATTACTTTCCTTGCATTATTAATCAATGCGAATCTCAAGGCCAGCCCAGACTCAGGATGTGGGGAAACCACAAGTCATTTGACTTAGGTCATATGATTGTGGCTATTAATAAGTAATCATTACATTGTATTCTTTTGCTTTCGTTGTTGTTTTCCCCATTGTAGCCACATCATTTTGTTGTAGCAAGGAATTCAATCTGCATATTTCTGTTTTTAAATTTCATTCCAACTTTTTATTGAGGTGAATCCATCTGCATCACAAATGATGAAAAAACTTTATTAGATACAGTCAGAAATAAATGTGATTCTAAATATGCGCTTTGTTTTAAATTACATTTACATTTTTAGGTAATTTAAATCTATAAAACTTTAAGTCATCATTATTATTAAAGATACTTATAAGGCATAATGATAATATACAAAAAATGTAATCATAACCTATTGCAAGTTACTGTGAATGGGTCGATATATGATACTGTTAGGTCTGTCTCGATGTTCCCTGCTCCTCGGTTCCCCATGTCAAGAGTGAGTGCTGGTACCACCAAGTTGACCGATGACAGAGTGATCACAAATACAAAGCAATCCCAACACAGTTTATTACAGAAAAGAAAGGAGCTATACAAGGTGAAAGTAAAGAAAAAAGCTACCCAAAGTGAAACTGTGTTCCAGAAAGAGGAACAGGTCAGTCTCCACAAGTGGAGAAAGATGTTGAGGACTCCCAGAGGGTCTCCTTTTATTGGCCTGGGCTGGGGAAGGGCTTACAGGAGGTGTGGGATAGTACCTAATGACTCTCAGGTGTTCTGCATTTTCATGCAGGCCCTTCCCCTGATTGGTCCCCAGCTTCTCCACCCCTAGGAACTGCCCTCCTGGCCTGTATCTGCCACCTGTAGATGTGGTCCCTGCCTAGCAATACCTTAACATTTTTTTTTTTTGCCAGAAATGGCAATTTGAAACTTAAGTATATCTATTTATTTAAACAGATTTCTTTCTTGTTAGTATTTACATGTTAAATATGACATTAATTAAAAATGGATACGTGGGAAAATTTGCTATTTTGCTCTTTGTGATTTTTCATGATTCTGATAAAAAATACGTTATGCATTATTATGTGCATACTCATGTATGAAATGCTATATCTCTCAGAAATAAATTCTTATAGAAGAATTTGTTCCACATATTGAAATATACTAATTTCAATTACTGTCAGCATTTTAAGCACACTGTCTGTTAAAAAGATATTGACATGTATTTTAATATTTTCTTAATTTAATAAATCTATTTAAAAGCTAGTGATCATAGGATTCTGTGACACAGTTTTACATAACATACTATATGTGGTAAATTCATCATGTGTAGTAAAATTAAAAGTATACGTGACCAGCCTGAACAAGAGTGAGACCCCATCTCTGCAAAAGCTAGAAAAAATTAGCCGGGCATGGTGGCAAACGTGTAGACCCAGCTACCTGGGAGGTTGAGGCAGGAGGATCAAGTGAGCCCAGCAGTTTGAGGTTGCAGTGAGCTATGATGACGCCCCTGCACTCTAGCCAGGGTGAGAAAGCAAGACCCTGTCTCAAAAACAAAACAAAAACTATAATTAATGTGTTTCTAGAAAGTAAAAATTTCATGATTGCTTGCAAAGTTTCCTCAATAACCCAGGCCACCTTTTATTATGACCTCTGGGCTTCCAGGTGCATGTGTAAGTCACCTGAGGTAAGCCACAGGTGTGCAATATCAGCAAGTGAGTATTAATGACTCATCAGGAAGAAAACTGTGGGCTATTGTCAGGTATGGTAGTTTCCTAATGGTCAGTTACCATTGCTAAGTGGCGATTAATGGTAATCACCATTGCTAAGTTGGGTTTCTTTTGTACATTTATCACAGGTCATGATCTTGCTCTGAAATGGCAAAGATCAAAAAATGAGAAAATGAATTTAGAAATTGAATATCTGAGCCAGCTCTTTTTATTTCTTACTTATTTCTGCAGAGGGATATAGCCTTGGATTTCGGTTCTTACAGCAACATTACCCAGAGCCAGGAGCTTTAAATAGCCTTCCTACCTAGGTCACAACACTCAGCAGCCTTCACATCCCAAAGGCTGGGGAACCAACTGCTTTTGAAACGGAACCAGCAATGAAGGTCTCAAGGGTGAAGGACGCAGGGAGTTTTTAAAACTAGTTTGCTGTTGTTGTTGTTGTATTTAATTTCACGTAGTCTGGCCTTTAGAAATGAATCATAATTTAAGTTATAAGAGAGAAGGGGAATTTTTTAAAGCATGTTTCATTTAATTGCTTGAAATGTACATATCACCAGATTTTCTTATCATGGTTTCATATTAGAAATGAATAACAATCATTAGAGCAGAAGAAATTTATCTATTAAGCACTGTCCATCTCTCCTCATCCTCAATGGAAAATAACTGCTTTCAGCTTGAGCAGGGAAATTCAGTGTTTTCTCTTCTCCTTCTATTATAGCTTTTAAGAAACAATGTTAAATTATTCCTTGAGTTGATCTCATTTTAAGATTATTTTAATCTGTTACTTGCTTGAGTTCCTATTGTTGAATTTTCTTTTTAAAATAATTTTTTATAGATTTAGGGAGTATAAGTGCAGATTTGTTACATGGATATATTGCATAGCAGTGAAGTCTGGGCTTTTAGAGTACCTTAATAGTGTACATTGTACCCAATATGTAATTTTTCATTCCTCACGGGCCTCCTGCCCTCTCACCTTTTGGTGTCTTCAATGTCTGTTATTCCACTCTGTATGTTCATGTGTACCCATTATTTAGCTCCCCCTTAAGAGTGAGAACATGCAGTGTTTATCTTTCTGTCCATTTCTGAGTTATTTCACTTAGGGTAATGACCTCCAGTTTCATCCATGTTGTTGCAAAAGACATGATTTCATTCTTTTTTATGGCTGAGTGGTATTCCATGGTCTGTGTGTGTGTGTGTGTGTGTGTATAATATATACATATATATATATATATACCACATTTTCTTTATTCTATCATCTGTTGATGAACATGTAAGTTGATTCCATGACTTTGCTATTGTAACTAGAGCTGTGATAAACATACAAATGCAGTTGTCTTTTTTAATATAATGATTTGTTTTCCACTGGGTAGATACCCAATACTAGGATTGCTAGATTGAATGGTAGATCTATTTTTAGGTCTTTGAGAAATTTCTACACTGCTTTACATACAGGTTGTACTAATTTACATTCCCACAAACAGTGTGTAAGTGTTCCCTTTTCTCTGTGTCCTCACTAACATCTGTTGATTTTTGACTTTTTAATAATAGCCATTGTGACTTGTGTAAGATGGTATTGCATTATGGTTTTAATTTTGCATTTCTCTGATGATCATTGTTGTTGAGAATTTTTTCATGTTTGTTGGCTGCTTGTATGTCTTCTTTTGAATAGTGTCTGTTAATGTTCTTTGCCAACTTTTTGATGGGGTTATTTGTATTTTTCCTGTTGAGATGTTTGAGTCCCTTATAAATTCTGTATGTTAGTCCTTTGTTGGGTGGATCGTATGTAAATATTTTCTTCCATTCTGCAGGTTTGCTCTGTTGATTATTTCTTTTGTTGCACAGAAGCTTTTTAGTTAATTAAGCCCCATTTGTATATTTTTATTTTTGTTGTGCATCCTTTTGAGGTGTTAGTCATAAATTCTTCACCTATGCCAATATCCAGAAGAATTTTTCCTAGGTTTTCTTCTAGGATTTTTAGGTCTTATGTGTAAGTCTTCAATCCATCGTGAGTTAACTTTTGTATATAGTGAGATATATAGGTCCAGTTTCATTCATTTGCATATGGCTCTCCAATTTTCCCAGCACCATCTGCTGGATGTCCTTTCCCCAGTGTATATTTTTGTTGACTCTGTCAAAGATCAGTTATTTGTAGGTACATGGCTTAATTTCTGGGACCTCTATTCTGCTCCATTGATCTATGTATCTATTTTTATGCCAGTCCTATGCTGTTTTGGTTATGATAGCCGTGTAGTATAATTTGATGTCAGGTAATGTGATGTCTCCCGCTTTGTTCTTTTTACTTAGCATTTCTTTGGATATTTGGGCTCCTTTTTGGTTCTATGTGAATTTTAGAATTTTTTTCTAATTCTGTAAAACATGGTTTAGGTAATTTGAGATGAATTGCATTGAATACGTAGATTGCTTTGGGCAGTATGGTAATCTTAGTGATATTGACTCTTCCAATCCATGAGCATGGAATGTTTTTCCATTTGTTTGTGTCATCTGCAATTCCTTTCATCAGTGTTTTGTAGTTCCTATAGAGATCTTTCACATCCTTGGTTAAATGTATTCCTAGGTACTTAATTTTTTTGTAGCTATTATAAATGAAACTC
>RJWJ010046064.1:0-11512 GCA_004363605.1 Indri indri | reverse complement strand
ATAGATAGATAGATAGACAGATAGATGATAGAAGATTATTGTGATTGACTCACAAAACTATGGTGTCCTAGAATACGCTGTCAGTAATCTGGAGAACCAGGGAAGTCAGCAGTATGGCTCAGTCCAAGTCCAAAGGCCTCAGAACCAGAGAAGCTAATGGTGTAACTCTCAGACTGAGTCCAGGGCCTGAGAAACTGAGGGGTGCGTGGCACTGCTGGTGAAAGTCCTGTACTCCAAAGCCTGGAGAACCTGGGTTCTGATGTCCAAGGGAAGGAGTAGAATGGTGAACAAGCTCCAGGAGAGAAAGTGAATTGACCATTCTCTGCCTTTGTGTTCTATCTGGGCCCTCAGCTCCGTGGATGGTGCTCACCCACATTGAGGGCAGATCTTCCCTACTCAGTCCACTGACTCACAAGCCAATCTCCTGCAGAAACATCCTCACAGACACACCCAAAAGCATGCTTTACCAGCTATCTAGGTATCCCTTAATCCAGTCAAGTTGACACCTAAAATGAACCTCATACTATGTGACCAAAACAAGATAATCTATGCAGAGATTTTTGGGTGAGGAAAGAAAGGACTTAGGGTTATACCTCAAGGAAATGTGCCATATAGAGTTCTTATTCAGGAGACAACCTAGCAATGAAGTCTGAAAATAAATCCCAATAAAAAAGCATGATATTTTGAGAGCCAAAAAATATAATATTTTAAGGAAGGACTACTGAAATCTATGTTTATTGCTACAAGGAGATGTAAGAATGTAAGACTGAGAGCCTCTCATTGTATTTAGACAATATGGATGTCCTTGGTGATTTTCACAGGATGCTTCCTGAAAGACAACATGTTTTGAAACTAGTATTGCAAATAAAAATGAATGAAAATTGAGAAATGGATACAGAGAAAATTTATCTTTGACAGGACACTTGAAAGTCAGGGAAAAAGCTGGAAGATAATTTGGTGTCAAGGAAGATGTTAGTCTTCTTTTAGCTGTTATAAAGATAATTCTAGATTATCTCAAACACCTATGAAAATTATCTCATGGAGAAGGAGGTAAAGGCCCAGAAGAGGATAATGAAAAGGATAGCAAGAATAGCGAATGGCTGAGATTTTTACCTTGCTATTGCCAACCTTGCCATTACCTTACCTTTACCTACATGCTAGTCTGACACAGTTTCATGGATGCTGGAGAAGACACCAGACTATTAGATCAGAAAAACAGGACTTTGCAACTCATGGTACAGCAAGATTGAGCTTCAGACTCTTGTGAATTCCTCTTGCCTCTGAAATCCTATGAGAGTGAAGAAAGCGGGCTCAGACAAATGATAATACAAGGAGTTTACCTCACAGCTGATAAAAGCTCAGCTTAGGAAACCTGAATCTTTTATAATAGGCTGTAAGAAAACCTGTCCAGTCTTTGTCATGGTAGAAAGTATTATCTTCATTACACTTGCTGGCAAAAATATCTTCCCTCTCCTCCCAAAACAGGCACCATTCTATCTTCCAAGGATGTTCACTATACAGATAATCTTAAAAAGATAGTCCAGGGTAAACATCAGTGTCTCTATTTGCTACATGCAGAAATATAAGAAACTCATAGACAATTGTTTTTTGACAGGGTTCTAAGATGGCAAGAAGGCATATGGAGGGATTATGCTTTTAAAGAAGAAGGGACATTTCTTCTGTTTCAAAGGTAGGGAGACAGACAGGATCTGTGTAGATGCAGGTAAGTTTATGAATTGATTGGTTGAATATGTGTTCTATTTTCTCAATGAGTTAAAAGGTAAAATCATAAATGAGAATAAATGGGGGAGGTTAAAAGAAAATGAAAACATACAAATTCATCATTGCAGAATGTGGGAAGGTAATTTTAGTAGGGAAATGACATGATGGAAAGATTATTGTTTTGACTATATGATCACGGATTCATGGTGGTACCAATTCATCTGTATATATGATTTTCTTCAGGAGTCAACTTTATCCCAAAAAGGCTGATGTTTCTCAGACTGAATAAAGAGAAGGAAAGGGGTCAGGCAAATTTAAAATATTGTATGGAAATAATTACATTGATGAATTATAGAATCTGACTTGGATAAGGGGGGAAGTGTTGAGAGAAAGTGACAAATTGATTGAAAGAATGTGAAAGGTCAATGGATAAAGTCTTCATAAGTTTAAAGAATCACTTTACTGAAGGTGTAGAGCAAACAAACCTTAGAGTGTTTCCCCAAGAGAGTGGAAAGTTTTAATTAATTATTTTAGAGATGGTAGCATTACCGGTAATAAAAAATATGGTTGTAGAGGTGGGTGAATTAGATTTAGTGAAGTGGGCCATCATTAGAATAAGGAGGTTAAGTCAAGAGGTGAAGATGATGGATGCTTTTTTTTGTTGGTTGTTGAAATGACCAGTAGTAGGTGTGGACAGGGAGTCCTATCAAGGAGTCAAAGCCTTCACTGATTGAAGTGGGGTGAACAAGAAGTTGGAATATGAGGAGAGGAGACAGTGATGTAGCATCATGTTGTGAGCTCAATGGAACAGGAAGTTTTAACATTAAATTGACGCTAAGCTAAAGCTAATTTTTATACTAGAATATTAGGATTCCTCAACCTTGTTCATATTTTAATTAATTTTTAATGTTTTTATTTTAAACAGAGCTTTGTTAGTTTCAGGCATCTAGAAGCAAATGGTAACAAAAAAGTCAGGGATAAAGTAAAAATGTCCTTGGCATACTTATTTCAAAGTGCAAAAATGACTATAGTCTTTCTGTCAGTACTTAACTTTGCAGTCGGACCATATTCTGACTACTGTGTTTAATTTTTGTTGCTGTATTTATAGGAAGGACATTGAGAAGATTGAAAAGGTCAGGAAAAATGACAGTAACTAATTCAGAAATGAGATGTCAAGAATTGAAGTTATAAAGCAGGGATTAAGCTGTAAGCAATTCAATTAGTTTTACAGAGAGAGAAACGCACACACATCGGCACACTCAAAAGCTAGTTAAAACAGTCTCTAAAAGAACTTGACAAACTCAACAAAAAAAACAAATTATGGTAGCTGAAGAGTAAACTTCTGTAAAAAAGGAAAAGTGAAGGTGAACTGTAAGACTAGAAGTTTTCTATATGTTTTAGAAATAAAAAATTTATACCATATGCACTACTATTGAGCTATATCTATATATAGGAGAAAGAAATATTTATAATATTAATACAGATTTAAAAAGAAATTAATTATATGATTAACTTATTAGCTTATTATTCTGCATTTATGATAATTATTGTTCTGAATGCCTGAATATGTTGCAGTTTGGGCTTTTTAAATAAAGGATCTTACCATATTGAAAACACATTTGTAATATTTTCTAATACCATTTGAATATGATTTAGAAAAAAAGTGGAAAGGAAGTCAAATTAATATATCTTCAAATGATTCATAGACTCATAATAATGTATTGAGCATTTTCTACATTCTGAGCATTGTACAAGTGATTTATTCCCATCTTTAATCCTCATCCTATCCAGTTAGCACTATTGTTATGTTCTGATTATACGAAAAGAAATTGGAGTATGCACAAATCGAGCTCAAAATTACATGTTATTAAATGCTTGGATTTGATATTCTAACTCATTTACTAAGCTTCATACCATATCTTGAATTTTGATGGAACACTGAGAATAAAATATAGTCCAGCCTCTTCCTTAAAACATGAACCTGCTCTATTGGGAAGAACTTATAGTTAAACATATTCTACTAGTGTCCCCTTTCCCATCCATACAGAAATTATGAATCAATAATTTATTGTAAATTTAAGTACTGGTAAAATTACTAGGCTCACACCCCAAATACACTTCAACACAGAGCTCAGGAACCATAAACAGATAAAAGTTAGTGCCTAAGATCGAACCATTTTATTTAACTGTAAGCTTCAAAAGGATGATTCCATGCTTTCTATTTCCAGCCAAACACAATTCTTAGCACATCTTTAATATTCATTAGTATATCTATTGTCATTAAACTTGGTGGTCACATTAGAGACATATAAATAATATGCACAGAAAATCAACCACACATATATATTTACAGTATCTATGTAGAAATACTTGTGTAATAGGTAAATCATTGCAACTGTACATTCTCAGATGTGGAAGAATTATTAAATTTATTGATTTCCTCAAATCAGCATAAATCTGGTTCTGAATTTTGTTGTGTTGGGAGTAAAGTTAGTTAATCTTAAACATAATCAGAGTAACCCTGTAGTGTTGTGGAGATGTCCCAAGATTTTGCCCAATGACAAGCAATGGAGGGATGACTCTAGCCTTAGTGATAAGGAAAACCCCCATCTATTACTTGGCACATCAGCCACCTGAGATCCCCCACCCCTCATGGAAGAACCACATCAGCATAATACTAGCCTATTACCTGGCCCATCAACTAATCTATTACTTGGTGCATCAACATAGCACTAAACCTATTACCTGGTGCATCAACATAATATGAACCTATTATCTGACACATTGACTAACCTATTACCTGGCAGGCATTGGCCACCTGATATCCCACCCCTCGGATAACCCCAACTTAATAAAAGTGGGAAAAATCCGGTAGACAGGGCTCAGAATTTGGTGGCAAGAACCCTCTGAGCCTGCCGGAGAATAAACTTTGATTCTCCGACTCTCCGTGTGCCACTGGGTTTGTCCTTGGGACCGCTCACTGTAACGCTTGCTGTAACATTAGGAAACACTGCTGAGATGACGAGGGTCTCTGGCTCTGATCTTCTGGGCTCTTGGGTCATGAGAATCTTGGGTGAGGTTGAGATAAACTGGATTTAGGGTCTAGCTTCTGTAGGTCTTACTGTCTCCTTTCAGTTCTTTGAACTTCTCTGGGACTCTGTAGCGGAAGAATCCCTTCTAGGATTCCCTGATGGACCAGACCTTTAAGTCTGGTCCTTCTCATCCCTTTCCTGGGACTCATAGTACGTTGCTGTTGTTCCTCCCTATCAAGTTGTCCAGAACAAAGTCTTCAGTCAGCTTAGACATTTCTAAAAGAGATCAAGTGACTTTGATTTCAAGCAGCTTTTTTTTTTTAAATTTTTTCTGTTGAATTTTCTAAGGAGAGGAAATTAAAAATGCCTGCTTATCTACTTGTGTCTCTTTTTTCAGCAGGTCTTTGATAAAATGACTACACTACATCAACAGTGCTTGAAAGCTGGAGTTGCAAGATACTGAAAGAAGAGGGCATTTGACTTGACAATTCCTCAAACAACACGGTTAAGAATTCTGAATGGCTTTAACTATTAGATTTGAGTATCATTACTAATTAAACCAGATTAAATTAAAATATAATTTTTAAAGTCCCTTTGGGATGATCTCATATGAATTCAAATAAATGAGTAAATAAACAAATAAACCTGAAGAAAGAGAGCAGACATAATTTATAGCTGGAAGGGATTGTAGAGATTAGATTTAATTCCAGAAGTTTGAACTTTGGCCTTCTACCCTTCTCTAGTAGTTCTTTCTGCTAAGTGTCACTGCCTTTGAATTACAAAGGCTGGTCTTTGGAGAATACATCAAAATAGTTTTCAAATATTTCTTTGTAATTCCTCTGATGTATTTGTTAAGCAACCCAATTCTTTTTTTAGCATATTAAGAATTTAGGCTTAAAGCAGCTAATTCAAAAATCTCTTGAAGCAGTCAACAGGTTTGTATTAGGAACAATCTTTCCCCTCATTTAGAATTTCAGATTCTGGATGGGAAATATTTTCCACTGTGATCTCTATTTTACAGCTAGAAGAGAATCTCAATTCCCACACCATCCTGTGTGGAAGATAAGTGGACACTCCCTGCATTGTGAGCAACATCTGGAAATCATTATGAGACTATTATTAGCTAATCATTTGAAGATCACTGGTAGGAAAAAGGGAGAATGCTTTTTATTACCAAACTAAGCATACTGTCCAAACCTATGGGAGCAATGGATGAAATTCTTAATAATGAGAAACAGGTTTTATTATTACTAAAGGGTTATGTAAGTATTCGATTGAGCATACTTACAAATAAGGATGCAAGTTTTCTTTTTCTTGCTCTCTTTCTCTCTCCTGTTTGCCTTTGTTTCAAGTTCAACTTATTAAAAAGTGAATATAAATATTAATAATTAAAGGCAATACACAATTGCATATTACAATGTCTTTTTTACATTATACAATGCTCAATAAATTTTCTTATATTGGTGTTAAGGTTGAATTTTATTATCGGAATAAACGCACTTTGAAATTCAATAGGTAGTGGTAAGCATAAAGACAATAAAATATATTTGATAGTCTTCTGTGAATTGTATAGAATAACTGAATGTGTTTCTCCACATTATTTTTTCTGTTAAATCTCTTGATTTCATCCATGTTTACAGTTAATAAGACAGTGGCAGAAATAGTATGACTGTTGAGGTTTTGTAGTTTTGCCAGTGACTCAAATTGTAACCATCATTCTTTTTTTTTTTTTTATTTCAGCATATTATGGGGGTAGAGATGTTTAAGTTACGTGTGTTGCCCTTACCACCCCCACCAAGTCAGAGCTTCAAGCCTGTTTGTCCCCCACTCCCCCAGATGGTGGGCCTTGCATTCATTATGTTTGCATACACCCATCCCCTCCTCCCCCCTCCCACCTGCCTGACACCCAATAAATGTTATTCTTACATGTGCACTTAGGTGTTGATCAGTGAAACCAATCAATCTTTTGATAAGTGCTTTCATTTTTTTTTTTACATTAGATGTTGTGTTAAACTTTAAACTTATCAGAATTGTAACTATATAATCTAAGTAGGTCAGTGCAAAAATAACAATCACACATAACACGTTGGTTTGCTTCATACATACAAGAACATCAGTCATTGCATAACTGAGGCTTTCTAGGTTCATTAGAATTATTTCTACATAGATCTTAAGAAGTACAAGTAAGTACATGTGATAAGTGGGAAATTGCTTCACTTAACGAAATTGGAAAATAAAGATTTTGGTTTATAAACCTCTTACTGTTTATTGTTTAGTAAAACAATGAAATCCTCAACACCTAAATCATCTAACATTGTGAACATTTTGAAACATTTGCAAAAGAACTAAAATCTACTTGATTTTACACATTTTAAACTAGAACTATTTCATATCTGGGGCAATAAATTTTTTCATACATGTAGAACATACTGATACTCATTTCTAATATGCATAGAACTCATACAACCACTGGAAAATGACAAAAGTATGAAGTTTAAAAACCAGTCAAGTATTTATTAAACTGAACCATAGAGAGTCAAATGTTTATCACAGGTAATCATGTTTATAATCTTCAAATATCATTTTGGGGCTAAATAATTATACATAAGCTACTTTATTGTAACTATCATACTTATTTAATGTTAACAGAAAAACACTCAGTGAGAAGTAAATCAGAGTAATTGCCTTGGGAGATGTAAGTTTTTGCTGAACCATGATGTAGACAGGCAACCAATGGAAAGGTAGAGATTTTTCTGCCTACTGTTGGTATAACTGAATGAAGATACATATGCATACTATACATAGATAGATGCACAGAGGCATATATATGAATGTGTATACATGTATGTATGCGTGTGTGTCTACACTCACACACACACAAGCACATACCTTTCTCATCTGTACCAGTGCAGATCAAAATGAATTTCTATATTCCTCCATTTAATCATCAGTCTTTATGTTTTGTCGTGCCATTTTTCCTTTTAATCTGTTTTTGTTCTAATTTTGTCTTATTCAAATAACAACTTTCAATATATCCCATGTTTGCTACCTTCTTAACCACTGTCCTTTATGTGACATCTCTTGGGTGCCGGAGTGCTGTGGCTTGACTGAAGTTTTTCTTTTTCTTCCTTCATATACATTAAGGATAATCAAAATTGAATAACTTTTCAGTCTGTAAGTGTGCAATTTCATTATTATATAGTTAGTTCATGGTCTGCCTTTTAGAAGCAAAGACTCAGTCCTTCCCTGATTCTGGTTATGTCTGAAAACTAATGTTATGATCACACTCAGGTACATTTGTTCAACTATCCAAATGACCAGGTGATTTCCAGTTGTTTATCTCCAGGAGCTCAAACTTGAGTTCTTGTTTTTATTTCTAATAACCTTTAGAATTTATTCAGTTAGATGCTACAGGCACTTGAAACTCGAATCTTCATCATCTGCCTGTGTCCCTTTCCCTTCCAGATCTGCTATTGCTTTTATTATCTAAATCAGTAAACAGAGCCACTTACCACTCAGTCGTCCAAGCAGTGAGGCTGTTTTATTCTTTACTACTTTATGTCCTTCTTTGCCCACATACCATCAATTGTTCAATGCCTTTTAATCCTACTTTGGAAAAGTTTGAAAAAAAATTACTCTTCTCCATTCCAATTACCACTATCATTGAGTGAACTATAGAAATAACTTCATATTTAATTCCTTGACTATGGTTTCTATTTCTATGTTGTAGTCAGAATGGTATTTTTAAAACACAAATCTGATCATTGACTTTAAAGTATTTTATTTTATTTTTTCTTGCTGTAGAATTTTTTCCAGATTTCTTATCACGTAAAGTGGTTCTGAATGTTCTGCATTCTGAATTACAAATTCAAATATGTAATTTTAAAAATTTTACATAATAAATTTATTTCTTGCTGTGAGTATTATCACTTGGCACCTTAGCTTAATGAGTATGTAAACTCTGTCATGTTAGGATTTAAAGTCGGTCAACCAAGTATTTCAACTTTATGAATTCTCGATACGTATATCTGAAAATTTTTTTGTGGCAAGAACAAAGCCACCAGAATATATATTTACTATCACTTTTAATGGATATTCAAATAAACTTTTTTTGAGAACAATAAATTCAGATTATGGTTCATTGTTTTTTCTCTAAGAAAGGTAAAACTCATATGATAGTTAAACATATTAAATGTATATGGAGATAAGTACAGATGTAAAAATATTTTTGAGTCTGTTTATTAAGTATATTTGTAACCAGTATAAAACATTCCATCTTTTGCTTAGAACAAATATGTGCTTCAGTAGTCAGGCAATAAATATTTGTGAGAGTATGTTTTAATGGCAAATAAGTAGATTTAATATTTTATCAAGCTGCAGGAATCTAGTATTTAGAGAAAAATCAGTTCCAGCTGGGATGGTCAGAAAAATTTCACTAAAAATGCAGCATTTGAGCTGAACTTTGGAATTTAAGTGAGAATTGGGCAAATAGGTATGCCTGAAAAGGCATTTTGTATTTTTAGGAATGTGAAAAGAGAACTAAAACAATCCATTGAAAGAGTGGAAGGAAAGGCACACAAAGTGGTGAAGAGTTAAAAAAGATAATGTCAGAGGCAAGAGAAAAGAGAGCTTTGGTAAGTGCAGACTCCAACTTGATACTGAGAAAACTTTAATATGAGAGTGCCTCCTATCCTTGGCTCTTCTAGATATTACATGAACATACCAGAAGAATTACTAACTCTAAACCTTTGTCAATTTCATTTCTTCCACTGAAATATTTTCTCCCTTCTATGTCCTTCAATACTACATATAAATAGATAAATGCACACACACATGTACGTATGTATATAGACACGAACTGCAATCCAAAGACTCCTTTAGCTTTAAGTAAACACTGATTGTTGTGGCAGCCACTGTACTGGGCAAGGATACAAGTTACAAAAAGTTAAGTGCTATACAGTGTCCTTGGAATTTAATATATATATTCTAAAAAATATTAAATGGATAATAATGAGAGAGTTCTGTTCTCAAGGAACTTATCTTATTTGAAAAAAGTAAGCAAATGCATGAAATCTATGCAAGCTAATGTTATTATCTCAAAATACTGCATCTTCTGTGGCATCTTCCTCATACCCACATGCAGATGTGATGTCCATAGCATTCATATCCTTTTATATCATAGATTATGCCAACAGCAGAACTTCTCAAGCCTTTGCCCTATCCTTCTCTATCAGGCAAAGGATATGCTTATTTGTCTTTCTATCCCCTGTAAATTTAAAAATAGGCTGTACACAGAAAAGATTTCCAGTATTATATTGGTTAAAAAAAAACCGAAGGAAGCTCTCAGCAGTGTCAAATAATGTTGAAAAATATAGAGACTAAGGGCATAGACAATTAGAATTAATTAACATGGCCACTGCTAACCTTAGAATATCAATTTCAATAAAATGGCAAACACCTGTACCTGATCAAAAGAGCCTAAGACAAAGTGAAATCCATTCTGCCATAATCTGATCCATGCATCCCTAAAAATTACTACACAATGCAAAACATCACAATAAATTCCACAGCACTTACAGAGAAATGGAGTTAGGGACATAACACTCACAAATAGTGAATGATACATAAATGAAACAAAACAAATAAAGAAATAAAAAACATAGAAACTTTGTAAACACTATAGTGAACTTGTAGATCTATTAAATAGTTCAGAAATATATAAAATGTAAGGCATGAATACATAGATAAATATATAATATGCAAATAGTTAAGTAATGCATGATGTATAATATATACATACTACACATACTACATATACTACAATAAATATGAAACTTAACCTTGAAAAAAATCTGAGGTTTGTTTGTGGACACGACCTTTAGAAGGGTTGCAAGCTATGGTGACGTGGTGGAAGGAAGGTTATCTGAAATTGGATGGAAAGTTGTAGTACCATATGAAGATGAGTGTGCTCATAACACTCACGATGAACTTGAACCGAAGTACCTGTACATCTTGAGGTACATGCATGTCTGTTATGTGCGCATTGTTCAGTGGCTAGGTTCAGCTACATGCAGTTTTCTGCATTAACCTCATGATTCACATGAACAAAAATCATGCACAAACACAATATCTGCATTTTGCTCAAACCATTCCTTAATGTATCAATCTTGTTGGAAAATATTCCCATTTTCAAAATGAATATTATAGCAGAACTGACTGTAGGTGGTAAGAAAGTATGGTGATTTTGATAGTGGAAGGAAGAAATGAGAAAGAGAGTTACAAAGGTGTCAAGACAATGAGAAAGTTAGTGTTTAGAACCAGATAAGAACAAATTAAAAAGTGTATGATTGATAAAGTCTTAAAATAACCTATCCAGGAGAATTTGTGTTCTGCCAATAAGCACAATTTAAATTGTAAAAACCAAGCGCTAGTGATTACACATAAAATACAGGGAAGAATGTGCACAGAGACTATATCAGGGTTCCTTCCATGTGCCCTGCAATTCCATTTTAACCTGGCACCCTGCTGTAACTACAAGTAAAACCATTCCTACACCAGGAAAATGCCTTTGTTAAAAATATTAGAACTTCTTCCCATTTTTTTTTCATTCTCTTTATGGGAATATTTCTTTTTTATTTTCTCACCCTGTTTCAAAGGTGCTAAATAGTGACAAGTTTAGAGTATCTTATTTAGCAGGAAAAGTTACATTCAGTTTTCTTCTGACTCTGCTTCCAGATTCATTAGGGCAGAAAAATAAC